>JAKTSC010000040.1:0-101698 GCA_030580015.1 Lachancea waltii | reverse complement strand
TTTTTTTTTTTTTTTTTTTTTTTTTCGTAGTTGTACTTCATCATAATAATTTATTGGGCTTAGCACTGACCACCGAGAAGAGCCCGCAATGTGGCAACTTCGTGCTCCAGCTCTGTGTTCTTCTTTAAAAGCTCTTCAACCTTGTCTTCCAGTTGATTCATTCTTTGCAGCTTTCTGGCCCGCGACCGTCTAGCGGCTTCGGTGTTCTTGGCCCGCTTCATGGCTACTGGATCGCCAGATTCTGGGATCACAGGTGTCAAGGGTGCAGTACGGGCTTTGCGGTTGTAAGACACAACACCCAAGTGGTCAACCTTAGCGGCAGGTTTTTGTACTGCACCAGCGGCAGACGTTTTCTTTCCAGAAGTTGGAATCTTGGCGTCTTCAAGGACCGGCGTGGGCAAGAACGAGTTGGTGTCAATGACAGTGGAGAAGGTAGGCTCAATAGCTGCAGCTTTTTGAGGAGACGCAGTAGGTTCAGAAAAGATAGCAGGCGCAATAGTCTCGTCAGCTACCGAAACAGCAATGTCATCTTCAAAAAGAGAAGTCCAGCCTTGAGGGTCAGATTCAACGGCTTCAAGTTCAAACATTGGCGTAGAGTCGGTGCTGGAGGCGAAAAACTGCTCTGCCACGAGCGGGTCGGAGCCCGCGCGCGCAGAGCCTGGCGTCAACTGGTGGCTAAAGTCCAGAAGCGGCGAGTCGTGGTCTTCCTGCTTGACAATCACGTCGTCACGTGGCGCATCGCGGGGCGCGAACTTGTCAAAAACAAGTTCGCCCACGACGGGCTTGGCGAAATGCGCTTCAGAGGCGCCGGAGGGCATCTGGGGGTCCAAAGACGTGATGTCGAAAAGGGAAGGTAGTGGGGTTGTAGACATTTTGGTGTATGGAGTCAAAATAATTCAAAAAGATAAGGGGGAAGGGGGGGGAGAGATAAAACTGTTGTTAAAAACGCGCCATATTGGACGGTAATGTGTCGAAATTCAATGCATTGAAGCAGAGGAAATAATAATCACGGAAACATTTTTTAGAGGAAACTTGGGAAACAACACAGTTGAGAGGTGGGAAGGAGAAAATTTGCAAAACTTTTTCTAATGTTGCGGAGGGCACGGTTCGTAGCGAAAGCGCGTTACTGGCACATTGAGATCGAGTTTATTTTTCTTGATATGGTCCTTTTCACTTACTTCTGGGGATATCAAAAAAACTTATCAGTAGACGAGAATGTGGTAGTCCTGTGAGGGTAAACTGCTAAATTTTTTTGAAGTGTTGTTTGATCGCGAAAATGTAGGGGGAAGAGGGATTTCGCTAGGATGGGATAGGAGGGAGGGGGTTGTTGTTGTTGTTGTGGCTTGTAGTTCTGTCAATTAAAGACTAACTTGCTTCGTTGGTGATAACCTGAACTGTGTGTTCACGTGATGTTCTAGTGACTATTGTCAAAAGTTGAAAAAACCTTTTTTTCAAAATCAGCTCCTGCGAAGTGTTAACGCCAGAGCTACAAAACTCATTCTTCTTATATACTCGGCCTCGTTCGCATTTGCAACAACCACAATCTCTGCGTGCCTGACCGAAATGAGTAATCTTCACGCGAGAAAAAAAAACAGGAAAAACAGGAAAAAAAAAAAGGTTTTCCTTTTGCGAATCCCGTTATCGGCTACATCGCCCGCCACGGCATGTGAAATATTAGGCCGGTACCGGCCAAATAAAACACAAGCGCGGTATGCTAGCGTCCTGCCGGTTGCCCATCTCGGTGTAGCTCGGACTAAAAGCGCTGCATGCCCGCTCATAACACGTTGCAGGAATGTACCGGATCGCCGTCGGAGTTCACGCTCACCCTGCTCGTAAGAGGTGCCTACAGGCACCTCTTTGTGCAGGATGCATGAAAAAAGAGACTTCAGGCAGCGGAGTCGCGTGTCGCCCATTTTTCCTTTGTGAACGGTCATTGGCGTATAGGAATCAGACCCGAAAAGAGGTTCCACGCAGGCAACATGAGAAAAAGAAGCCAGTTCTGCTCGAAGGATAATCGAGGACCCAGGATGGCTGCTGCTGCTGCTGCTGCTGCTGCCTCCGATGAAAAAAAAAAGGGCAGCAGAGCAGTAGTAGTAAATGGGCGACCCCCTATAGTAACTTTATTAGCATAATTGCATGGCGAGCAATTCTCAAGCTTAAACTAAGATCAAGACCATGCACATAGCGCACCACATGCGAGAATTGTGGTGAGAGTGAATGGCAAATGGTAAATAAAACAAAGTAAACAGAAAAGTGAAAGAAAAAAAAAAAACCAAAAAAAAAAAACTGCTCACCACTACCATTACTACTGACACTTCAGTTTCTGTTCTTACCCTTCCGCTACCACCACTACTGTTCTTGCTCCTACTCCTATTCCCACTCCCCGAACTGTTTTCTACTACTGGTACTGCGCGAACGGACCCTTTCTCGGCATAAGATTTTTTTTTTCGCCTCTTTCCCGGTAGCTCTGAGTTCCAAAGGTTTCTGTGCTGCATATACTTCCCTCTTTGCAGTACATTGAGCGAGCAAATTAGCTTGTCACGCTCAGCAGTTGCAAATGTCCGGCCAAGGCCTGATTACATCCGCGTTTGTGCGTTGAATCGCGTACACAACAGTGTAGGTGGAAAAAAGCTAAGCATCAAGTTCTTGCAGCTAAGGTTAATTTTGTACTGCAAAGGGTCAAATACCGCGTAGAAAAGTGAAAAAGTCAAAATAACCAAAAAAAAAAAAGCAGGAAAAAAAAAAAAAAAAAAAAAAAAAAATTTAAAAAAAAAAAAAAGAACTCAAAAAAAGGGATAGCCATCGAGGAAAAAGAAACTACAACGATTGAAACTCCCCTTTCAAAGAAAATTGAGTCGTAGGTCCGAAAAGAAGCGGATCGTGATCGTGATCGTGATCGCGATCGCGACGCGAAAAAGCAGTGCGCGTAGGTTGTAGAGTATATGACGTTATTGAAAACGGGGACGGGTAAGAAAGCCGGTAAAGAGTTTTTTTTTATTCGCGTGGCTTAGAATGCGACGCAGGGGAGGAGATAGCGGGGAGGAGGGGCGGAAAGTTGGGCGGCAAGTGGCGGGTTAATGCACAGGATGGTTATTAGGGTGTATGGGTTGTGGGGATGTAGAGGTGTTAGGCACGCATGGGATGCATGGGTGTATGGATGTGAGGGTGTTAGAGTATCACTATAAACGTAAACCTGAGGGCTGTGTTTTGAATGCACGGATGCAGTGGAGGCACGGGTGTTGGGGATGTTAAGCGGACGTCACATGACAGTCACCTTGAACGGAAAACACCAATTCAGGGTGGTGTACCTTGAACTGTCTCTTTGAACGGACACTCTATTTCATAATACTGGGGGTGTACCTCGGATGGATACCCCAAACTGTCTGGGTGTTAGGATGTCCGGGTGCTAAATGTATGGGTTCCAAAATGTCCGGGTGCTAACTACCTCATGGACTACTCAAAACATCATACTGTACGTAGGTCCCATAACTCCAAGCCCTAATACGCAGCAGCCATAATAAAAGTTTTTGTCTTGCTTTTTTTTTTTTTTTTTCTTCATGCCATCGTTAATACCTATATAAACCAAGAGATGTATACTATGCCCACATGAACCGCCTTGATTCTTACTACAGAACCCCCTCTCCAACCACAAAGACCCCTCCACGCATTCTTCAGGACATCACCAGTAGGTGTTGTCTTAAATTCGTTTGTCCAGCAGTGATTATATGCATTTATACCAATTGTTCCGACTGAATAGTGTTACTACTGCATGTCGACACTTTGCATCTATCGTTAAGTTTCAGCCTTGTATGAGCTAGACGAAGAAAGCGTGGAGTTTACGAAAAAATACTCTGAGTGATGACCTTTTCCGACCGGGCGGACATACCAAGTATCGGCTGGCCACGCTTTGCGTAGTCGCGCTCCCTGTGTACAAATTTTTGGGGGTGCTGGCTGGCCGAGAATTGATGAATGGTCGTGAGACAGCTGACCAGAGTGATTTCAACGCTTATTTTTCTTTTTGGTTCTTATTTTCTTCTACGAACGTGATCTTCTTGCCGAACTCCTACAGGGCTTTGTTGTGCTATTGCTCACAACAACGCATCAGACGACGCGCTGTCCTTCGGGGTTCAGCAATGATTTAATATTTTCTTTTTCGCACTGAATGATGATTCCATATATTCACACTGTGTGATGCCTAGTTTAGTTACTACGGTAAGGATCACGACAAACAAAAAACTGATTTAATGACTCTGATGGTGCTTGTAGATCGTAATATTTGTAGCTCCCGCGACTCATACGCTGCTTCTCTTTGTATCTTAGACGCTGCCACCACCCGCGGGCTTCTTTTCATCTCATCGCTTGTTATTCGAAATGCGAAAAATCCAAATAGAAAATGGCATCTCGCACGAAAGCCTATATCCTTATATTAAATGAGCCCTTAGTTCCGTCGTGTCATTTACACAACAATAAGGGTAGTGAAACCGCCAATGACGAGCCTCACGACATTTCTATGTGTCTATCTTCTCGGTGGGATTACGTTCCCAATCCTTATAGCTTACCTCCTGTTTGCAGTAGCGCCCAATGTGCAAGAACGGGTGTCAGCGGCGTCTGAAGTGTTAGTTCCGGAGATTGAGCCAGATTTTAAAGCTGGCGACTTTGAGGAACCTAAGGGTGTCAACGTGGTGAAAAAAGGCTGGATAACAGTCACCAAGAAATACTACTACCATCCTTCCGAGCTGACTCAATTAGCGCAGCAGGAAGCGCCGGTGGAAAACTTACCTTCGCGCATAAAACTCAAGCGTAAACACAACTTCTACGCGCTCTTAAAGCATGGGAACCTTTTCTTGTACAAAGATGACTCCCCAGATGCAAGTGTTGCCCACGTCATTGTGCTCAAAGACTGCTTTGTCTCATTATGGCCGCGCGACCCTAATAATGAGGCTCCAGACGGCTCCTTGTTTACTAAAAAGACTTGTATTGCAATTTTGAGGAGTGGCTCCGCATCTATCGATTTACATGGCAAACTGTACATCAAGTCGAGTGCTCAAAAGACCAAGCACCTAGATTCCTTCTACGTGTATGTGAACAACAACAAAGACAAAGAAGACTGGTACTTTGCATTGATCAATGCTGCGAAACTTGGTCTCCCAGAAGAAACTCATTCGCCAAAGACCTACAAGCTTAATCCAAACGTATCCGCCCAAACTGCACACTTTCGTACTAGGGACATGCTTTACTTAATACAGACACTCAATTCAAATGAGGGTCAACTTTCAACCAAATGGCTCAATGCTCTTCTAGGGCGACTCTTTCTTGGTCTCCAACAAACCGAAACACTTTCACTCTACTTACGTGAGCGTCTATACAAAAAATTGACCAAGATCAACAAGCCCGGCTTCTTGGACGAGTTCGTTATAGAAAGAGTTGACGTGGGTAACGCTGCCCCAGCAATTACACACCCAGAGCTGAGGGAAATAACTCCCGAGGGTCTCATGACGATCGCTTTCCAGCTTGTTTACAAAGGTAATCTTTCTTTGATTATCTCCACTAAAGCTAATATCAATTTAGGCTCACGGTTCAAGACACGGGAGGTAACTCTCGAGCTTGCAGTGACTGTCAAAGAAATCACCGGTCCCATGGTTGTTATGATAAAGCCACCACCTTCAAATCGTATATGGTACAGCTTTGAAAGCGAGCCTGTCATTGATTTGGACATCGAGCCTGTGGTAAGTACAAAGCAGTTGTCTTACAACATGGTCACCAATGCTATAAAGGGCAAATTCCGTGAGGCTATCAAAGAGTCGCTTGTTATGCCATTTATGGATGACATTGTATTCTATGATACCAAGGATGAATTCTACAGAGGTGGAATATGGGAGCATAATGATTTTAGCCAAGAAACCGAGAGCACAGATCTTGGAAAATCCAAGGATTACGAAAAGGAAGATCTAGAATTTAATTTTGGCGAGTCAAAGACTAGTACATTCCGGAGGGAATCACTAGGAGTTTTATCTGACCTTCGTTCTAGCCGATCTTTCGGTTCTGGGTCTGACATAGAGGTTATGAGTGTTGGAAAAGAGAGCGACTCAGTGTCTATAAAGCAAAAAACGTTTCAAAGGGTAGAGACGTTCAAATCTTTACTCAAACGTTCTGGTTCAACGTCTTCTAACAACGATTCCGATGAATCGTCTCAAGATATATCGGACAAACATGACCTTGAGTCTAGACCTTCCCTTGAGCCCGAGGATTCCAAAGTATCCAAAAAGTACCTGAATGCAGGCCTCAAAAAATTTGGTAGGTGGTACAAGGACACGGTCGGCGACTTATCTTCAACGACTGAACAACACGGATCAACTGAAGTAAATCCACAGGTAGCTCCACAAATGATTTCAAATCGGAGAACATTTCCCAAAACTAATAGTAATAGTAATATGAAGCTACCTCAAATCAATGTACGGCGAACATCTGATGCCGCTGAAATGTTTGTCAAAAACAAAGCAAGATCGGCCTCAGCGAATTCCGCTACAGGCACTCCTGTCAATACCAGTTATCGTTTCGGTGAAACACCGCCTCATTCGCCCTCACTTTCCAGTCCTTGGACAAATTACAAAATTGATGATAATAAACTAACTGACGCTCAAGGTCTTGCTATAGAGCATAGCACAGCGGAACACTCAATCGAGTCTGGCTCTCAAACAAAAATTGAAAAGATGACGGAAACCCATACAAAATTTACGGAGGAAACAGCTGCTGTTGTCGACCAGGCTCGTCGTCTATCAGCAGCATCAGATCGCGTAGACTTACAGGAGCTCAACAAGAGACGGCCTGTGCCGCCAAGGCCTTCAGAGGCAAGTAGCTCGTCTGCGCAAGAGTCACAGACAGTCAACGAAGGTCTATGAGTAGTCTGAACCACCTAGCACAAGCGGTATTAGCATCACATGGAGATACAAATTACATAATCGATTACTTAGCGCTACAGAAGCAAGCAGCATTGAACTACCAAAATGGTAACCAGCCTACGTACATTTTGCACAAATTCTCTTCAGCGGTAGACTCTTGTATAACAGTCTCAACTTGCCCAGCAACGCTTAATACTAGCCCATCACGAGAGTCAATTCCTCTAATTTTGTTCCGTAGTACTTTTAAGGCTTTTTGCAATGAATGGTCCATGTTCCTGTCGTACATTATTGTTTCAATGATGTTCATCAAAGCAACTTCATTAGCTCTCATTAGTTCTAATGTAACTTGACTAGACTTCATAAATGTTCCCTCAGTCCCTGCAATTCCAAGTGCATCCTGCAAATTATGGGTTAATCGGAAGGGCACTATTTCGGGAATAGGAAGCCTTTTCCCCTTCTCAAACAAACAATCGAAGTCTACGTGCAAAACTTTACCAGTCTCAACATCCAAAAGGATATTTTCACAGTGACGATCTCCCAGACCGAGAATATGGCCAACCATGGCCATCACTGCATAGGATCTTGAAAAGGTGTTTCTGGCCTTGTACCACGCAATTGCATCCGGAAATGTTTCCAAGAACCATTGGTACAACACAGGGGGAAATTTTACTAGTAAGTCTTTGAAGAAGCCTAGTTTTTGGTCGTCTGCTAGTGCTTGCCATTTATCGTGCAATGCTTTGAGGCTGTACTTTATTTTCATACTATCATATTTCGTAACGAGAATAGACCTCAGAGTAGTGACATTTGGTACTATTTCAATGAGACCGCAGTCCTCTCTTAGAGACATAACAGCATATGTCGTTATCCCTAATTCCCTTTTCCTTGACGCAAAATCTTTGCTCAGTAAGAAATCCATCGTTGTCGAAAATTGCATGTATTGGTTATCCTGTCGAACGTCCTCTTTCTTGCACATAATTCCATAGATCTTACCATCTGAACCGACAACATTCAGTTTCTTAGGTTTTTTCAGTGAGGAAAACACTTTGTATGAAGATCCGAATTTCACAATTGAGACAACGCTTCTAAATGGTTGAAATCTTGACATACTTTCTGCAGAAGCAGGCGTCAGCATGCCTAAATTTGCATTTACAGGTACTGCCATATCACATGGTGCCAACTTCATGTTGAAATTGAAATCCTTGTCTAAAGTTCTTCCTACTCTACTGCTCGTAGATTTCACTTCTTTGATGCATACCTGCGTAAGTCCTTTCACCAAACCATCTGAATAAGTTAACAATTCACGAGGACTCGAAGAGTGTTGTTTAAACTGTTCGGCTATATGTCCGCCAATTGTTGCCCTATTCGAAGATACTGAATTCATCAAGATAGACACGTACCACAAAATGTGAGATGGATATTCAATGGTTAGGTTAAGTAGAATATGCATCATGAGTTGCATGGACGTCTTGTGCATGTGTAGCAAACGAGAAAGTAATTGGGTTATAACCGCATACCAAATATAAGTAGGGCAATTCTTTATCGCCATTTCAACTCTCTTGCATTGCTCTTCGACTGATCTTTTCAGAACTTCTTTCCGTGCTGTATTGGTCTCACTAACATAAAGATTCGCAGTATCCAGCCAAAATGTTACAACTTTAGGGAGAGCTTCCCTAACCTTAGTCGTATCTTTTTCGAATGCTAGAAGAAAAAAAGATATCGATTTGTTTTCAAACCTCCCATTGGTGATATAACCCTCAGCACTTCTTTTTTCTAGTAGCCTACTGAAGTATAATCCCAGGGAATAGTAAGGTTCACTCCAAGCACTATCAACCTTTATAACCTCGTTGTATTGCTTAATAATCTGCTCTGAAATGGAATTGTTAGATAAATCAAGCCACTCAGTGTATTTCAAATACACTTTAGCACGCTCTCTAGGAGTAAGCTTTGAATTGTTCTGGATTTTCTTATGTATTTCTGCCACCAGTTTTATGGCCTTGTCATTTTCACCTTGATTCCATAAAATTTCAGCGTATTCTAAGTCTGCCGAAGGGTAGTCGGAAATCAAAGCGTGAATTAATGCGCTGCTGGCTAGATCTGGACGGGAGTTGATGCGCGCATTTTGAGCAATTCGAAAAAAATCCTCAGCTAGGGCCAGGTCGCTAGACTTTTCGCTTTTTAACAAGCTGTATGATTTCCTGATTGATAATAGAAAATGGCGAGGCTCGAAGTCTCCGCCAACATTCTCAAGCCTCCGATCGAGAGATGTATTGACACCGAATGCTGGAAAAGAGAGAGAAGGGCTTGACAAGAGCCAAAGATCTCTGATAGCATGTAGCCTCAAAATGACGTCTCGCATTTTGAGTAAAGTTGTGCTAGCCGAAGGAATTGAAAATTTTGCCCCAATTAGTTTGTGGCACCTCTCAGTATAATATAAAGCCTTCTCTTGGTCACCCTGAGATATCGAGGATAGTAACTTTCCGAAATTGTAGTGCAGCAGCGCTATTGGATCACTGAGATGTTCTAAGCTCTCAAGCCTTGAGACCCATTCAGAAATGACATCGTATTGGCCAGTAAGATAGGCACACTCCATTCCCATACTTAACCAACCTTCCTCAGCGCATAAATCAACATCTTCAGTGTCTAACAAGGTCATTGTAGCAATTACTTGGTTGTACTGCTGATGGTTATACATGGATTTTAACATTTTTGTATTTCCTGAGGAGCAAAGACTTTTGTACTTCACCGAAGGCTCCGGAATTTTTCCTAGCGCCTCGAAACACTGCTGTGCCATGCTCCAATTATGAGTATACTGGAGTTCCTCGATCTTTGACGTCACGCTACCTGTCGAGAATACTTTCAATACTCCATCTACGGAGTCAATATCGCCAATTTCGGCATAAGTCTTTTGAAGATACGGCAAAAGCTTGTCGTTACCGTAGTAGCCCTTATCTTTGCTTCGATAAGACTGCTCAAGGTAGAGCGCAGATCTTTCGAAAGAATCAGTTTCTAGTGATCTTTGAGCCATAAGTCCAAATGGTATCATTTCAAGAAACTCAGTTATCCTCTCAATCATTTTCAGATATTTGTGTTCGCGAATAATGAACGTTCCATATTTTTTATGGTACGTCTGTTTGAATTGTGTTACCCATTTCTTGCAGTACTCCAAAACTTTAAAGACAGTTTCGTAGCACATTTTTATGGAATCAATCTGATAATGATTGAGTGACGAATGATCAAATTCGAAAATGGACACAAACTCAACTTTAATGTTATTCACATAACCTTGGTAGACAGAATGCTCTTCGGCCTTGATAAGAATATCCATTACAACATAAGGAAGCAAATTTTCAGAGAGAAACCCATCGTCTTCTCTTATTAGCGAAGAAAAAACATGGAGAGGATGTCCCTCCTCCGTACCAGTCTTGAGAAGATCTAAAGTCAAATTTTTCAACCAGCCTTTATACCCTTCTTTTGGATCAAATGAGGGGTACCGGATAGGTGTGTATTCTTTCCATGATTGTGCCATATATAGGGATGACCGAAGGGGGTAAAGCGTCGTTTTCGATATGTCATTAAACCTATCCCACAGCCGTGCTTCATTAGTGTAAAGGTCAGGTTTTTGTATATCCCAAGAAGAAGAACTCAGACCACAATACTTCAGCGACTCTTGCATCACCAAAGCGACAAAAAGTTGCTTTGTTGGGTTCTCACTTTCCCAAAATGCAGGGACCAGAATGTTGTCAATTATGCTGATGAGGAACTTGACCGTTTGAGCATGGTCGCTGAAATCATACACGTCTCTCATATGAACGGCAATTCGTGGAAGACAAAACTTTGTGACATCCAAGACGCCAATGATTCCGATGATTGATGTGCACTCTCTGCACAACTCCATATCCTCAGTTCTAAATTTATAGGAGGTGTCCAGGAGGCTCCCCAATAGTAAAGGAATTCCAGCTCTGGAAGAGGCACTTGGGTCTGACTGAAACAGACCATCTAATTGCTTCTGCTGCAGCAGTATACGGACATCACGAAGACTCTGCCTAATCAAGTGCTTGTTTTTGCTCCTCAGATTATTAGCATATTCCTCGAACCAATTAGTGGTGGAAAGAGTTCGTTTCACCAGTCTAGCGTAGGACTTATTCTTCTCCAAGACTTCTAGTTCTGGCATATTAACTAACGCCAGAGTGACATAAGGACGAGAGGTTAAAATTAGTTCCGTCTTCTCATTGATAAGAATTGTGAGGATTTCATGCACAATGGACTGGACTTTGCGGCGAAACGAGCTCCATTTTTGAAGAACGAATGGAACAAAGCTATCAATGATACTTGATAGCTGCTCTTGAGAGAGCCTTTTGACCAGATCAAGCCAGCATCTGAACGTGTTGAATTCTATCTCAGAAACTTCTTGACCGGTCTGCAAACATATACTGATTTGCGCGAGGGATGAAATTAAGCATTCTGAAGAAGCATGTATTATGAGAAAATGAATACCGTTAATGACGCGCAGCTTTTCGAAGTATGTGGTGCGCCCCTCAATATCGTGCATGTCACTTGAAAAAACCTGGAACACACCCAGGATGTTTTCTTGTAATCTTTTTTGAAATTGCCTTTCTTGATCGTTTGACCACTCTGAAAGTAGCTTTAGCCTCGAGGCGCGCCGTTTATCGGACTCAAAACGAGTAAATAAAAACCTTAGAGAGCAGAGAACCATTTCTCTGTTGTCATTTTTCGAATCTAGACCATCATTCGCATTTTTGAATAATTTCAAAACTTCCGCTAAAGTTTTGTAGTCCGGGAGGTACGCGGCAACATAGCTACGATCAAAGGTTGGTAAGCAATTGACAAAGAGAGATTCCAAGGTGTCGATAGAGAAAAAGCAGTGCTTTACTAATGCGACGGCGAAAATTTGACGACTGTTTTTCTTCAGAAGCTTTTCTTTCTGCCCCGACAGTTCCTCACTGTCGTAGTCGCACATGAGAGAACAGATTTCAGTAATCACATCGTCCTTGTACTGAGTTATTGCGTATGGGACAATATATCTTTGAAAGTTTTCAAGAATAGTCTTCGGGGGATATTCGACAAAATCAGCCAGTCGTTGGAAAGACAACTTTTTCTCAATCAAATTCTTGCCAATTTGTTTGAGAAGAGTTGGTAATATAGGGGAAAGTAAGAGATATGGAGTTTTTCTTTTCAGCCAAGCAACGTATCTGAGCTGATGTGCCATCATGCAACGCTCGGCAAAGTTAGTAGAATTGAAAATATCAATTAATTTGAGTAATAAGGGATCAAAGGTTTCGCCTCTTGTGGCCAAAGTTAGACGGACCCATCCCATTAGCGTTGTCTCCGTGAAAGATGGGATTGACGATTCTTGGAGAAAGCCAATTAGGTAAGTTGTATGTTGATCTTCTAAGTCATGGAACGAAGAAAAGCTCCAACTCGAAATTAGGCCAACCGACAGGATTCGCAAGTATCGGTTGGGTGTTGTCGCAAGCTTCTTAAAAAACGCAAATATTGATGTGGTATCCTGTGGTTCTTTGCGTTGCGATAATAGATGAGGTGGCTGAAAGTGTACAAATATCCTTTTCAGAGTGATGGCGATAGCAGCCCAGAGTGATTCACCATAGCTAGCCATGTTGTCAGTTTGTATGAATTTGTCGAAGAGTATCCTAAATGCGCGACTTTTACTAGATGCGGGTGGTCGATTGACGTCTATCAATTCCAGTTGGCTCGAAGGCAAAGAACTATCACATATGGGACAGCCTTGCCATTCAGTGCTAGTGCCGCCTTTCAGAAGTTCAACACAGGATAACTTGCCCAGTAATCGGACTGCATAGGATTGAAAATGGAGATTTCCTTGCTTGAATTTCTTCTCGATTTTAGTCTCCAGCTCATCGAAAGCGGCGTTAATAGCTAATTGGTCAGACCTCAATTCGGCATCCTCAAGGTCTTTGCTCCATAATTTTGAAATTTTTGGTTGGAATTCATAAAGTATTGTTTTTCGTAAGTTGTCGAGTTGACGGCTTCGGTCAAAACTTTGAAGGCAGACAGTGAATAACTTCGAATAGCCATTGTTTTTTAGAGTACAGATACCGTTTCTTATCTCCAGGTCTTGATTGCTAGCTGTTCGTCTTTTGAAATCGTACACTATCAAAATTAATGCTCTTTTGGTGTCTGATAAACTCTCATTCATATAATCACTTTCGAGAAAAAATTGGGACCACTGATCAAGATAGCACGTTAGAAAAAAGGCCTGAAAGGTCGCATCATTTGTCAGCGCGACTAGGTATAGCCGAAGTAAGCTTTTAGAAAACAGAACGTCATTTTGCAACTGCCAAGAATCAATATGCGATCTCAAAAAGGACCTTATTAGGTCCAGGGAAAAAAGGAACGATCCATTGGTGGTAAAGGATCGATTTATGTGCCGATACTTCGATCCACGCATGATTGCATAGCTGACAACTTGCGAAATAAACCGAGCTTGCATATCTTGAACTATGCAGGAGTCAACAACCACAGCATCAAGAACGTAAAAGACAATCCTGATGAGCCTTTGATAGGTATAGTCCCATTTATTTGAGTTAGATACCGTATCCAGTACCAGGATGGAAGACTGCAGAGCTTTAGTATTGCACCAATCGCACAATACGTGGATTTTCTTACACGCCATCGAAAGGTTCAGCTCGTCCATGGTGCCACTCAAAACATGGGTGAGCTGTGCTTCAAGTTTCGTGAGTTGGGTCGAGAAAAAGGTAGATAACTGAGAGCCCGCAGGAAAGCCGGAACAATCAAGGAATATCTTAGACCAATGGGCAACCTTTTGCTTGATGACCCATTTGAAATGTGTGCTTTCCCAATGTATGCAAGCAATCTCCATAAGGTTCTTTAAGAGCCACACAAGACCTTTATTGTTAGAAGCTTGGGCATCTGAGATGAGTAGGTGGGGCTTGGAACGCACTAATAAGTCAAGAGCTTCTAGTGATTTTGCAAACACATTGCTCGGTACAGCAGATAAACTGAGGTTTCTCAACAGTGTAGTAATTACTTTGTAAGATTTAGTGTCGTCCTCGATCAGCGGCTCAGGTGGAAATGTTCTTGAGTCTGTTGAATCCTCATCTCTTGACGTCTTTATAGCAAGTATAAGCTCATCTAGATACTTGACGCGAGAGTCCATAGTTTATGAAATAGCTTTATTTTCCTTGAATTTGGACATCAATGGTTTTGGGTTAGTAAAAGGGTTTACAATGAGCTTCGAGTATTCCTATGTGGATCACTGTTATGAGGTTTAATAAAAACTATTGTCAACCAATAATCACTTTACACGTAAGATGTCAATTAAAGAGACAAAACAGTTTCAAATGGCCTGGAAATCGAAGACAGTGTTTCCCGACCTCGACGAAATGGTTCGTGGTCTAGGTACCGACGTGTGGGCATGGTCCTTGAAAATTCTTGAACAATCAAGCAAGATTTTGTGCTACGAAGCTGATTATTTTTGCTCATAAGCATGATGTCAGCGCCTTACATTACTGGGTCCCGAGGAGTATCTTCAATACTTGTAAGAATGCTAGACATTACCATATGGCTGAAACTTAAAAAAACTTGACAGAAACTTTTGGCATTGATAGCTTGATTAATTTTAGTGCCATTAATAACATTGAGTGAATAAAAAGATCATTTTGAAGTGTTATCAATAATACGAATTCTCCCATGATCGAAGCAATATTCCGGTAAGCACGGTGCCCCAAATCGAAGAGCAGCTGATAAGAAGTACTCAATTTGACAAAAAGGCAGTCCTTGAGGGTACTGTGATAGATTCAACAGTTTTTTGAACACTTTCGACTTGATATCAGGTAAGGCAGCGAGTTCTCGCATTTGGTAATTTAATGTGCAAAAACTGAACAATATTAGTACATCTGGAGTGCTCTTTTACATTAGCAGTTTGGCTTCCTCGGTACCCCTTTCCATTCCTCACGGATTTTTACCTTTTATTGTGTTCGTACTATGAAGAACCACTATGTTAATTGGATGAAAACCATATGACGATTCCCTAGCATAACAATTGCGTGGCAGAATTCAAATTTAGCTTTGCAAAATTGGTGATGGGCTGTTTTAAAAAAAAACATGACGGCACAGCTTCGATTTGGAGACCTCAGCGCGCGGCCCTTCATCTCTCTCTAGCGTTCCCACTAAAATTTAGAAATGTCTCGAAAAACCATTCAATTTATCAGTCCTCAAATTTCAATCAAAAGATTAAAGCATCAGCTTTTCAGAGAAACCCATGATCAAGAACTGCTCAGGGCTCGGCATCCATGTCAGACTTTGAGGCTGGAACATGAGCAAATATGCGGTATAATATTTTTCTTGTTGTACATCAACTGCAGCATGGAATTTTTGGGACGCGGTCAAAAGGGCAGATTGCCCTCCGATAATCGCAGATGTATAATATCGCTGATTCTTGTGTTGCATAATAATAGCATACTTCTGGAGCACTTAGAAGTCCTAAAACACCTCCAAACTTATCAAACAACGAAGGAGCACATCCAGCTTTTTCCGCGGTATCATTTTCCTAAAAACACTTTCATGGATAGCGAAATATAACTGACCTCAAACTTTGGCACCCCGAGATCGAGAAACTCGTCTTGCGTCTTTAACACTCTAGGCTCTGGTGTTTGATATGGACCTAAACCTCTCACATGCATCAAATTAGTCTTATGCGCACAAGTCGAGAGTTGACCGCCTAATTGGATGGAAAACCGCCTTTCCTGGCTTGTACACTTTTTGGCTTGTTATCTAGTTCTATGTAGGTTTGTAATCCAGTAGTCTTTTGAATAGCAAGATATGAGGCTCTGGTGCGTGACATTCGTAGTGCTCCCATCCCAGAGATTGTGTCACGCCAAGACCACGCCATTCGTCCTCCGTTAAGATCCGCAGAGTTCCTGTCTCCGAATTGAAGTAGTCCGATGGGATAACTTTGAGCATTGCTTTGGGCAGCATAACGTGTCTATATTCATGTGTGTCATCAGAGTAGCGAGGTGAGTAGTGAATTGTGTCTTGAAACTCCAAAACTCGCGCCCTTTCTTGATCAGTGAGCTTTCTCCCCTGAAAGACATGTCCGTGTTGATACATCTCGTTCGATAGCGTGATGAAACGCCTTAATTGCCCTTCTTTATATGTTCTTCTTGAGTCTTTATCACTTGCTCATTTGCTCCTCTTGATCGTTCGAGTTGCCTTTAGCAGTTTTATTTGACACTTTGTACGGAAAAGAACTTGCTGGCGGTTAACGAGCTTCTCCTTTGCATAACTGACAAAAAATGAGTAAATTCTAGAGAAGAGAAAGTTGATCCCACAAGACGCTACGGTGGGGGTGAGCCACTTATGACTTCTCTATTTATGATGTTTGCTTGCGGTATACTACATTTGTGTTCACTTAGGACCTTTTGTTTAATTTTTGGTTTCCCATGATCAAGACACCAAAATAATGAGTTAACATGAGAAAATACACACTCTTGGATCAAATGCGTGCTCTTCGAGTTGAAAAAATCGCATTCTCGAGATGTTTGTACTCAGCCCATGTGGTAACCCCTACAAAGATCCAACGTGTTCCGTCCTTTTAGAAAAGGGTGAGCGTAAGTGTACAACACTTATACCAGACAAAATGTGCTCTATACCGAATGCCGCATGAAGGGAACAATTACCTATGAGCTCTAGAAGCATGATACCACTTTTTGAGTCTGTTAAACAGTTTTGCGGCTCCTTATACCGTGCTATCGAGGAACATACTACTGATTGGATTAGCCGCCGAGGTCTAAGAGTGGCATTTTCTACGGCGACCCCGCCAAATAAACAAAGTCCAATGGTCCGATGACATGATCAAGCAAAAGGAGACCATAACCTCTCAGCCACAAGTGAAGTCTTTCGATGCCCTACTTGTGGATTTCGATTCACTGATGTCTGCTCCGCGCTGATCTTTTTTGTATCGCGAGTTCAAGACTAAACTATGGTGTAATGAGAACAGGCCGAGTCTATGGCGGTTGGATCGCATTCGAAGCGTATCAATTTTGAGCCATTGTGAGAATAACTACAGCTACGGGTGTAATCCACGGTGGCCCATTGGTGTCAGCACGAAACTTCCTTTGGGCGGTATCTTGTTTGTGTGCAGTCAGTTTATTGTGCAGAATATGTTGCACTTAGTACCCGGTACTAATAGTTTTTCCTTGATAAGGCCATGCCTGATGGCCTACACCAATGCACTGAATATTCAGATTAAATGTGGGTCAATTCATTGAAAGAGTGCACCTGTCACAAATCCCTCTTCAGAATCCCAATATTAAAGGACTAGGGAGAATTATATTTCCAAAGTGAGAAAAGATTGACGTCATGTTTGGCTCAGGATTTTGACTAAGTACTGTTGAAGAGGCAGTTCCTCAATTGTAATCACAAACCAGTCAACCGTACGGGCACATTTTTCGACGGCGAAAGACGTGGTCAACTGGAAAAATAGTTCAATGGTCATTCAAAACAAAAAGCTCTCAATGCAGCACTCTAAGTTTCAAAGATTTTTATTCAACGCATTTCCATCACCGTTCAATTGTCTCTGTGATTCTGAGAGGTGTGTTTTCGATACAAAAACGATACCTAGCGTAAGATAAAAAACTTGAACTGTGTCCCGGGGATGAATATAAGGAAGCTCAACAATGGAACTACACTTGTCGTGTCCACTCGCTCATAGAAAAATTCTGGTTATCAAGATGATCTCTTGTTTTGATGAAATCCTAAAAACCTAGAGGGAGTTCCAGAATTGAGTCTAAGATATGATGTTCAAGTACAACCAACTCCATTGAGGCTTGTTTTTACTACTCTTTGAGACAAATGATTCCAACGTCCAAAAATCTTGTGGAGATATACATACTTTTTTTTCATGATCGGCGGTGCTGCAATGCTGTTCTAAACCTTGAAATAAATATAGAGGGCAGCTGAAAAATTTGAGTTAGATAATGCAAGGAATTTGGCGTGAAGAAGCCATGAAAGACAAGGTGTTTGTGGGACTCAAGCCAGCTTTGGGATGTTCAACAGATTACGGAAGTAGTGGTGACAATTATGATTATATCCTGCATCCCATTACAAATTCGCGGTATCGCGAGCGAGTAAAGAAAGTGTTTCAGGATTATCGGGCAGAAATGGATCAAACCCTAGCGCTGTTGGTTCCGGAACCGCAACTACAAGAGCTGTGTTTCCCGCCTTCAATGCCGCAGGCGGAAATGCCAAGCTTCATTGGGCTTTTATCATCCTGGGTAGAGTTAGAAAGCGCTGATGCATGTGTACGTGAGCTAAGCTTTCAAGTTCTGGCGAATGAGTGGGAATATGCACGTTTTGTGGGTATAAAACAACTGATTCTCGCACCGCCCAAGAACTTGAGTAGTCTGCATCGGTATGCACTCATGGTCGCCCGAATTCTCACGAAATGCGACAGCAACTCCCCAGTTTTGTCCATCTCTCTTCCTTTTTTCGAAGATTCTGATCCGCTCTCTACTTGGGAGCTGTGGAGTACCATTAGAAAAACCTGTGGCTACCATCCTAGTCTTACCATTTCTCTTGCACTCCCGAGGGAAAGAACGCCTTCCTACGTACTACAAAGGTGGCTGGCAGAGCCCGTCTCATGTCTTCTAGTGTCTTCTTCCATATTCGCTACCAACCAGTACAACTACCCTGTTCTCAATAAATTCAGTCAACAAATCATATTCGAATTCCAAAAAGTTAACGGTAGGTCTCAACCGAGGCTCTCTGAGCTATGTATTATATTACATGGTGTGGAAAAATACGCTTTACAGGTGAAAGGCGGAAAACCGGCATATCTCGAATACATGAATTATTTGTTAAAACGAGGCGATACAATTTTAAGTGCCGAATCAACCAACTCCCTCAGGATCCCCACAGACCCCCGCATCATGCCTCCTCTAAACCCATACTCAGAAAATATGTTGAATGAAACCTATCATATCTTTGAGCAGGATAGAGTGAAATACGATCAATATGGCCGGGCTATTAGAGAGGCTTTAAAGGAAATAAAAATGGGCCGTATGACTGGTTCATCGGCACACGGTCTAGCTCCTATAATTCTGTTAGTAGCTGGTGCTGGAAGAGGACCGCTGGTAGATGAAGCTTTCAATGCTGTCAAATGTCTCGATATTGAAAACTTTCGCATAATTGCTCTGGAGAAAAATCCTAGGGCAGTATTATACTTACAAAAACGTAAATTTGAGTTTTGGAAGGAGAGCGTGGAGATTGTAAAAGATGATATGTGTTATTGGAAAAGCGATATTGTAGTCGATATTTGCATTAGCGAATTACTGGGTTCGTTCGGTTGTAATGAGCTTTCTCCAGAGTGTTTACTGAACATTGAAATGAACAACAGCAAACCTGGCACGATTTTTATTCCACAAAACTACTCATCTTACATTGCTCCTGTCTCTGCTCCATTGTTGCATCAAACACTGAAGGCGATCGGAGATCCCGATTCATTCGAGAAGCCTTGGATTATACACGATGTTCCATACTGCATCATCTCCACAAAAATTAATGAAGTGTGGTCTTTTCAGCATCCATTATCAACCACAAAGAACAGCTTGACGCAGTCTACAATTACTGATTTTAAAATCAAAAACAAGGGCGAAATCCATGGCCTTGTTGGCTATTTCAAGGCTGTTCTATACGGTGACATATGTTTGTCTATTGTCCCAAATAACACCACTATCAAACTAGGATCGACTCCAGAGCAAGCCACAGATATTAATAAACGCTCTTCAGGTCTTTACGAAAAAGGGGAACATACACCAAACATGCGGTCGTGGTCACCAATAATTTTTCCTCTTAAGCAACCATTTTTTATTGCCGACGATACCGAGCTTGAGGTTTTCATCAATAGGAATCACAGTTCCACCATCAAAAAGTTTTGGTATGAATGGTCCGTAAGCTCTTTTGTCTATTTGGTAATGTCTAGCCACCAAGTCTCTACAGAGAAATCGCCTGAGAGTAATATAATCCCAGCAACCTTGGGAGATCGCAGCTTAAGTAGCGGCTACCAAAATCCTCCCTCTTTTGGAATTCAAAAGGCCTTTGGCCATTTTCATCCATCGCCAAATATACCAACAGATCATGGCTCAAACGACTTCAATGATGACAGCGAAATGTTTGAAGGCGCCACCAGTGATAGATCCATCAGTCAGCAGCAGAGTGATTGGAGCAGTGTACATGATATTCATGGGCTCGGTATCAAAAACCCGCCAGTTTTCGATTTACAGTCGTCACCTCAACCTTCAATATCGGTCGATAACTCTACCGCTGAAGAGTACCACGTCAGGGTGAAGACGGGTGTTTCTGAGCTTCATAATGTCAGTGGGAGATCAAGCAGCATACAACTACGGTAGGTGAGTTATTCCGTGAGAACAATTGCATATAACTCCTTTTTGAGAGTATATTTAAGATTTAATAATTTCGCTGTCTTGCTAAATAGCTTTATAGCTTTGGATCGAATCCAGTCACCATGGATTGGCTTCAATATCATTATTTATAGCCCAAACGGGCCGCTGAGCAGCAGTTGATGGAGCATGAAGCTCTTTGAATAGCTCGTCACCAGTCTCTCCCGCTATCGCTGGGGGTTCTGATAGGGCATCGACATCGGAATCGCCGCTTGTACTTTCCATATCTTCCGTTTCTTCCTCAATTTGACGCTGCCTGACGTTTTGATCGTGAATCTCATCAACGTCATCCTGTATGTCCAAAGGTAGTAAAGGCAAGAGTTCCTCAACATCTTCTCGCTGAGTGTACATGTCAGTGAGTTCCGTGATAGTTGGTAAAGTTAATGCGTGGAGGGGTTGCTCAGGCAAATGGTATTCAGTAGTTGGAGACTCTTTGCACTGACCAGAAAGAGTCTTCTTTAGCGATGATCTGAACTTTTGTTCATCAGAATCATAGCGGTATCTTCCAACGGTTTTTAGAAGCTGAGAAGGCGACAGTTTATCGAGTATAGAAAGAGTGGACATTAGGCTTTCTTCATCCTCCAGTGAAGTGGCGACCTGTAGCCATTGAAGCAGCTGCATGCAAGGTTCTAAATGGATTTGAGAGATGTGATAAAATGACTGATAAAAGAAAATCGAATTATTCACGTCTTCCGTGTGATTGTTGTTGACGGGCGAGAAGAAAGTGACATTTCTTAATTCGAAAGGCTTGTGAGCACCGTCGATTTCACTGAGGTCAAATATGAGTGTGTAGGGAAACCTTTTCCACATGAATTCATCAACCATGGAAGGCATAGCAGCCTTGAAATCGTGGTTTTTTATCCAGTCCTGTATCACCGATATATTCAAACGTATTTGAACGGCGTGGGCCCGGGAGAGAGATTTCTTCTTATTGTCTATGATTCTGTTGAAAAGCGTCGCTGAAAACCATTCAACAGCGAGCGATAGACATTGTTGAGCAATTAATGGATGAACTTGATGAAGATCTAAAACATAAGTCAACGCTCCGAAAATCTGGACGATTTTTAAAGGAGATGGTTTCATCTGTTCATCCAGAGATGGTGGATATAACATTGCGAGTGTTTCTTCATAGGAGTCCCGGGCATTACCTTTTGTGTTCCGTTGCTTCTTCTTCTTGAACAAATTCCAGTCTTTCTTGTAGATGGTCTCTTTTACCTCGGCAATTGTTGTATGCTCCAATAAAGTCGAGTCAATCAAGGGCACCAACCTTAAATGTATGGAAGAGTTGAGTTCTATTACTAAGGACCGCATACCATCAATTATTTCCTGTAAAATAGACGGGTATCGTTTGAAAAAACCATCTTGCCGGCAAAGGTAATAAAAGAGGAAATTGAGACAGGACAGCCAATATGATTGCAGGACTATGTCGCCAGCTTGCTCATTAAGTACACCACCAGATGCAGATGACACCGAGCTCAAAATTTTTGTCAAAGAGAGATGCGCCATACTTTCAACCAGTGAGACGCTTTGTTTGATGTGATCAGCGTACCTGAGGCACTGAAAGATTATGGCAGCAGGTATACTTGTCTTGTGTGGCTTTCTAGACGGCAAAGATATGATGAGTTCAAGTAGTCGCGGTATGTCATAATCTGCAAATTCGATGTATTCACTTGGCATAAGGTGATTAAAGTCAAAACTACGCTCTTCGGTATTCGAGATTTGGTTGATACCATCATTTTGAGGGGCAATTGCACTGTCATGGTAGAACTCACTCTCATCAAGTTTTAGACCTGCTGTTTGTAAATCTATCTGGTCCAGAGTGTGATCTACATCATTAGTCGCAAATACCGCAGCAGGAGCCTTGTACATATCTTCATGTACAGCTGATCCATTTCGGACAAGATCTTGCAGTTTATGCTGTCGGGTAAACTCATACATAGCAGTTCCGGGGATAACCAAATCAAGTGCTGTGAATCCGCCTGGGCTCTCGTAAGAGAGATCGAGCTCATCCACAAAGTTGAGCAGCTCAACACAGCACTGTTGTCTATTCAAAACAAAGCACCACATGAGAGGAGATAGCCCATATAGCTTATCAGCGACATTGGCATTCAGTTTGCCAGTGCCATGCAATAACTCAACAAAAACTCTTCGGTCAAACACGATACTGTAGATGAGTAAAGTCACTCCTGTGGTACTGGTGTCGTTAATGTCTTCGACCTGGCTAAGGAATTCTTTAAAAGAACTCTCATCCGCGTCTTCTTCGCTGATCAAATGAGCCAACTTTATCCATGGTTCTTCATTATTATCTAGCCCTTTTAAGCTGTTTTTCACTTTGCTGATCCTTGAATCATTGGCTATGTTATCAGTAACATTACTGCTATTTCCAGTCTTCCAGGGATCACTCAGGTAGTTCATCTCAGTGACACCATGCGAGATGGCTTATACTCTTTGAATAAAAGGTATTTTATAAGAACGCTCGACAACTTAAAGGATACTTCGTGTTAAATAACGTCTTCGAATTAAATCCTAAAGGAATAGATAATTGGTGAAGAGAATCGTCAAAGAAGCGATTAGGTTTCTTCTCTATTGACTGAACTAATTTCATATATTACTCAAAACTTCTGAAGACCATTGTGCACCACAGAAGCTGCTGTTTCGATACTCACTTACATTATGCCACCAATGTTCAACAACCATAGGAAGACGGACAAAGATGCGGGCAAGGGAAGTGCAAGTATGAAATACTCATTAATTAATGTTTCCACGACTCAAGACACCGGTATACCTAGTGAATTTGCATTTGAATCTCTGGATCTTTCCCCGCCCCTTGAGGGAAAACAATCGTTAGACACCGATGCAACGCACCGAAAGCTTCACGAAAGACATGTAATGCTAATTGGAATATCAGGAGTAATAGGGACAGCTCTATTCGTGAGCATAGGAAAGGCTTTATATCACGGGGGCTCTGCTTTTTTACTTTTGGGAATGGCAGTGTGGTGTATTCCTATGTTGTGCATCACCGTTTCTACAGCAGAGATGGTGTGCTACCTGCCACTTGATTCACCATTTTTGCGGCTGACAGCAAGATGTGTTGATGATTCTGTGGCTGTTGCCGCTGGCTGGAATTTCTGGTTTTTGGAATGTGTTCAAATACCGTTTGAAATAGTAGCGGTAAACACAATCATACATTACTGGAGAGACGATTACTCTGCGGCGATTCCTCTTGTTGTCCAAGTTGTACTGTACTTTGGCATCAGCGTCTTCGCGGTACGGTACTACGGAGAAATGGAATTTTGGCTTGCCAGCTTCAAAATCATTCTAGCATTAGGTCTGTTTACATTTACACTAGTGGCTATGCTTGGAGGTAATCCGCACAAAGATCGATTTGGGTTCCGTAACTTTGGGGATGCACCTTTCAAGCAATACTTCCCTTCGGGCGTCGTGGGCACTCCATCTGCGGGGTACTTTCAAGGGTTCTTGGCATGCCTTATACAAGCGAGCTTCACCATAGCTGGCCCGGATTATGTTTCAATGATAGCTGGAGAAACACACCTGCCACGCAAGGTGCTTCCTGTGGCCTTTAAGCACGTCTTTAACCGGCTAACTGTTCTATTTTTGGGTAGCAGCCTTTGTGTGGGAATCTTGTGCAGCGCAAACGATCCTGATCTAACTGCTGCAATAAATGAAGCCCGGCCTGGTGCTGGAAGCTCGCCGTATGTCATAGCCATGAAAAATCTAGGAATTCGTGCGCTGCCGGACGTGGTCAATGCAGCCTTGATTACTGCTGCATTTTCGGCTGGGAATGCCTACACTTTTTGTTCATCAAGAACGCTCCATGGCATGGCACTTGATGGAAATGCGCCTAGAATTTTCCGGCGCTGCAATAGACATGGAGTTCCAATATACGCGGTAGCCGTTTCTTTGACCTGGGCTTTACTGAGTTTGCTGCAGCTCAATAAAAATAGTGCGGTGGTGTTGAACTGGCTAATAAACCTCATAACAGCCTCACAGCTCATCAACTTTGCGTGTTTATGCCTCACTTACCTGTACTTCCGCAGAGCATACCTCTCCCAACAGCACAATCTGCCGTCACTTCCTTTCAAGTCCTGGGGCCAGCCCTACACCGCGCTCCTCGGTCTCTTTGCATCGCTGCTGATGGCCCTGGTGCAAGGCTACTCGGTGTTTCAAAACTCGCTTTGGAACGTGAAGGATTTTCTATTCTGCTACCTGATGGTTTTTGTCGACATTGCCATCTACTTGTTCCACAAGTTTGTGATAAGCCGGGGCCGAAAGGGGCCCGCGGACCCACCCGCAGTCGACCTGGTTTCTGGGCTACGTGCAGTCGAAAACCACGAGCTACAAGCTGGTTTTGATAAGTTCGCGTTCTTCACTTTGCCAGTTGGTCCAGGATGACTCCAGAAGCGCGGTCAACATGACTCTGTTATGTAATCTTCGCTGTCACGTGCTCTACTCAATCCCAATTCTCGCTCCCAAAGCTGACCGACCGACGATTCACACACACACACACCCAACGTCATCCCGCATTCGTTCAACACCGCTCACAACCGAGCCGTGCTTCGTTGCCGTTCGGAGACCCCGTTGTCTTCGTTATAACTCCTCCTCATCGCAATACATTCCCACACAACAAAGTCATTGCGGCTTCGTCCAGAGCCCTCACCGCTGTTCGGACAATTCGCAATACAAGCAAATCACCATGCGTTTAGCCGCATCTGAGGTGCCATTTTTGTTCAATTCGGCTGGTGGGCCCCGATCAAGGCAATCTCGCGCTTTTTCATATTGCACGTGAGGATTATGTTATCCTATCTTACTCACTGCGACCGACTTTCCGGTGTAATTATTGGAGGGTACAGCCTTATCAAGTTAGGCAGGTCGGTATGATGACAGGGAGGGAGAAAGGCCGGATTATCAAGCATACGGCGGATTACACCGGTGCGATGAAGGGCGTACGATAAAGAGTCTAATCAACAAAATAATAAGCGGGCCAAGGAACTACAAGATCGGCGAAATTTAGTGGGCCGTTGGAATATTGGTTGATGTGAGGCAGGTGTGGGCAGGCGTTTTTTTTTTTCGTAGGAGCGCTTAATATCTGTCTTCGATGAGCACATGGCGAATTGCCGTGGCACAAGAGGCATCGATAAGGCCTCAAAGGCGTGTGTTTTTTGCGTAGAATGGTGGATGCGTGGAAGCGAAAAAGCGTTGATATCGTAAGCAGTGTGTGGCCAAGCCCGGTAACAAGAGAGCACGGTGAGTATTAAAGTAGATGGGAGCTGGATGGGGGTAGCGGGGGTCGCGATGTGAAGGGATTGAAAAGGAGTTACGGGAATTGGTGCAAAGTAACGCAAGTTGGTACAGGTGCGTGGTTTTCCTATGAATAACGGCGCGCAGGCACAAGGAGTAACAAGACAGGGACCAGAAGCGAGAACTGGCTCGCGCAAGAAGAAGTACGCGGTGTACAAATCGCGCAACCCCCTACACTCGCAGAGCCGAGACGGCAGTTCCTCACAACGGTTTTCAGAAGTAGCCATTCACAAGCTGAATGACCTCTTCGATTTCCAGCACTTTCTGAAAGACCACGTGACCTCACCGTCCACACATGCCAATGATCCTGAGTACACCTTCTCGCCGCGGAACCAGAAGTTCGATCCAAGTTCGTGCTTTGCGCCCCTAGACGTCAGCGAGAGCTCGAGCTCTAACGTACTGGGCGTTCCACCTCCGCCCGCTGAAAGTGTCAAATCAATCGAAAAATCGCATAACGTTTTAAGCAGCGTCAACCCAACCTTGATGAACAACGAGAATCAGTTGTTCTTGCATGACCTGATTTCAGGTGACATTTATGAAGAATGATCTAAAATTATATCGATGCGCGCATTCAACTAAACATTACGCTGGCGTAAAACTGATCCTGATGGATGGATGGCTCAAAAATCCAAAAAAAAAAAATAACCTGAAAAGACAAGAAAGTACAGGTAGTTTATGTAATTTTTGGCAATACTTTTTAATCTCTAGTTGACCTCAACGCGGCCCCTGTCGCGCCACCAATTAACGGCATCCTTTCCCATATACCTTATTAAACTGCTGCTGTTGGCTAAAGTTCCTGACCTTGCCGTTTTTTTATCAAACCAATTTTCGGCCACAATCACAGTTTCGTCAGCATCTTCTCGGATGAAGCAGAGCACGCCATTATTCAGCTTAATCAATTTCTCTTCACTCAAGTCGCTTGCCTTTTTAGAGGCACGTACAGTTTCTGCAAACTTGGAAATGTCCAAATGCAAATAACGTAATTTGTCTTCGGGGATTGTATCTAGGAAAGTAGCACTTTTATTCTTTGGATTAGTGCTGGTGGAATCTTTCTTGAACATACCACCCATGAGACTAAGCCCCCAGAATTTTTGAGTTGCAGGGTCCCCCGTGTCTGCGTGACTTGGCAATGGGTTGATTGTAGCAATTGATGTTTTACGATTGGTGTTGCTTAGAAATTCGTCCAGTCCATTCACCACTAACTCTAGGGGTGACGCCGAATCTGGGACTTTTTGCGCCTTGTACGGTGGAAATGACGACCTTATTTGATGGGTCCTTTTAGAGATTGTCGCAAAGCAGAAGTTCTCCATGTCTCGAGGCGTTGTACTAATGATCTCTGAGCTCAGTTTTGAAATGCAATTTGTAAGTTTGAAATGAAGATCATTTAAGTATTCATGGTCCCATATCTTGTTGAAGTCCTGCTCAAAAACTAATATGACAAGTATCTCGTTATAAAACCAAAACAGGCAATTGTATTCCTTAAACTTCTTTCCAAATGACAGCCTTAAACGCTTTATTTTGTAACTATCAGGAAGAAATGACGCTGACAAAGGAGAAATCAAAAATTCGCTTCTGGCTTCTTTTGTTCGTTTATCTGAGCTAGCCCAGGGATTCCACGAGGGAATACTGGGTATGAAATCAGTAAGTAGTGACATACTACTCGATACGCCAGCCATATTGCCGACTTCCTGCACGGCATCGTATGCAAATGTTATTGGCAGTGTGAAATTATGGTACAGTTTCTTTCCATGGTTCATAATGGATTCACCAGTTGTTGAAGGCTCGTTACCTGATTCCCCAGGACCTTCATCTTCTACAGCCTCTTTGTACTGCACATTACCTGCAATGACATGGCTTGATAGTCTGGTGTATATAGTATCCATGTGTTCTATCCAATTTGACACTTGAGGCAACGAATCACAGTCTGATGCAAAATTTCGCACCAACCCATAGGATCTGTAGCCCTTTTCCAGTGCTGGTTTCGGCAGATTGTATACCAATACATCTTTCAATCCTAAGAAGCTTGTTTCATCAAGCAGAACCTGCTGCTTCAAATCACTTTCCCAAGATAGTTCATTGTCTTCCCCATGAGAGTTTGCAAAATCTGCAATTTTGTAGCCCTGCGGCCAGGAGCTCAGAAAACCCTTGTACTCCAAATACTGTGGCATCAAATGGAGCTCAGACCAAAACGCTACCAAGACTTCATTTAAGCAGTCTGTCAGCTTGCGATGATCGGGAAACTCGTTCCAGGGACCAAAATGCAATACAAAAAAGTCGTAACACTGTCTCATTAGCGTAATCACATAGCTAGATGGTATCTCTTCTTGCCCGCTATTCGAAATGGCTGTACTTAAGAAGAAGTCGTCCTCGCATTGTATAGTACAAATCATTTGTTGATCCAGCTGTAATACACTCTGGCTAACACCTACAGACGCCTCGAAGCTTTTCGAGAACGTCCAAACAGCTTGAATTATCCCAATTTGTGATAGTTTATCATTGAGTGAATAGCTTTGTTCTCCCTGAAACGAGTGGTACAATAACAGCTGTTTATCAGAATCTGATTCATCAGTACAATACTTTGGGTTGAAAACTGTTATGAAATCCAACATTCGAAGCTTCAGCAAATTCAGCCTTGAAGCAGGAATGAATCTACAACAATCTCGATCGTATTCAAGACCCCCAAGACTCTTTCAAAGCTCTCTTAACAGGATTAGGTTCTCCCTAACTTTCCCAACATCTTGCATCATGTGAGAGGTCTATAACACATTTAATTGAATATGAACATCAAGTTTTGAAAATTTTCCAAGAGAGTACCTGATCAATAATCGAAAAGCGTCATACAGATCTCCCAATTCATATTGGGTCTCTCGCTGGCGTCAAAAATCTACAGTTAAGACAATATAGTTCAGTATGGTGTTAGCTGATCTGGGAAAACGCATCAATACTGCGGTCAATAGCGCATTGTCAAATACCCAGGACGATTATGTGACCACAGTAGATGTTATGCTAAAGAGTATTGTGACAGCACTCTTGGAAAGCGATGTCAATATCAAACTGGTATTTGGTCTTAGAAATAACATTCGGGTCAAGCTTTTGGAAAACAAGAGCCGATCTACCAACAATTCACAGACCAAGAAACTAATACAGAAGACCGTGTTCGAAGAGTTATGCCACTTGGTTGATGGAGAAACACAACCTTTCCAACCTAAAAAGAGAAAGCAGAATGTTATAATGTTCGTGGGTCTTCAAGGTTCTGGTAAGACCACGTCGTGTACAAAGTTGGCAGTCTATTACTCGAAAAGGGGGTTCAAGGTGGGTCTAGTCTGTGCCGATACTTTCCGTGCTGGTGCATTCGACCAGCTGAAACAGAACGCAATCAAAGCGAGGATTCCATTCTATGGTTCATATACAGAAACAAACCCCGTCAAAGTCGCAGCCGAAGGTGTGTCGAAGTTCAAGAAAGAAAAGTTCGAAGTCATAATCGTGGATACCTCGGGAAGGCATCGTCAAGAGGAGGAGCTATTCCAGGAAATGGTTGAAATTTCGCAGGTAGTCAAACCAAATCAAACAATCATGGTGTTGGACGCATCGATTGGGCAAGCTGCAGAACAACAGTCCAAAGCATTCAAAGAGAGCTCCGACTTCGGTGCCATTATCTTAACTAAGATGGACGGTCACGCAAAAGGTGGTGGTGCAATCTCTGCTGTGGCTGCAACTAAAACCCCCATTATTTTCATTGGTACCGGTGAACATGTCCACGACTTTGAAAAGTTCTCACCCAAATCCTTTGTCTCTAAGCTTTTGGGTATAGGCGACATCGAGAGTCTTTTGGAGCACTTCCAAACCGTTTCTAATAAGGAGGACACCAAAGCAACAATGGAAAATCTCCAACAGGGAAAATTCACATTACTAGATTTCCAGAAACAAATGCAAACAATTATGAAGATGGGACCCTTATCTAACATAGCGAACATGATCCCAGGAATGGGGAATATGCTCAATCAGGTAAGTGAGGAGGAGACGACGAAACGTATGAAGAGAATGGTATTTGTGATGGACTCGATGACTAAACAAGAACTGGAATCTGATGGTCGGCTCTTCATTGACCAACCAAGCCGTATCGTAAGGGTTGCAAGAGGCTCTGGTACCAGCACTTTCGACGTCGAAATGATTCTCATGCAGCAACAAATGATGGCGCGCATGGCACAATCGTCCAAGGCTGCCCAGCGCGGCGGCGGTATGCCTAACATGCCTCAAATGCCAAATATTCCCGGCATGCCTCAGATCTCTCCTTCCATGATGCAGCAGGCGCAGCAGAAACTAAGGCAGAATCCTGGCCTCATGAATAACATGATGAATATGTTCGGAGGCAATGGTGGTGACGGGGCTGGCTTTCCCGGAATGGGAGGTGGTATGCCGAACATGAATGACATGATGAAAATGATGCAAGACCCTCAGATGCAGCAGATGGCAAAGCAATTTGGTATGGGTATGTAAGCGATGTGTAATTCAATCATAGAAACTAGAAATCCAGATTCGAATGGTCGTCGATGTCAACTCACCTCGACTTTGATCTTTCTGATCTGATTGAATGAAGGTCACATGATTTCTGTTTAGGTCGGTTTAATTTTTGGTTCCTGTCGATTTGGTTTTAACGGTACAGTTGGGCAAATTGATTTGACTCAGATCACGACACTCATTTGGACAGCGGCTTTAAAGATGAGTAGTCCAAATGGTGACGCTTGTGGGTCTCGACTGAGTTCCCCTACGAAAATGTGGCCCTCCAAGGTGAGCATGAATCATGGAACATTCATGGCTAATATGCAAAACGAGCACAGCCCGTCTAGAGAAGGATCGTTTGGTGGTTCCTCCAGTACCAAAGTCATCGAGGCTTTGCATGCACAAATCGATAGTCTGACTAAGACGAATCTTGATTTAACAGTGCAATCTAATCAGCTATTGTCCAGGTTAGAGATATCGACAAAATTGCAAAGTAGTCATCTCGAGAGTGTATCAACACTGAAGCATGAAAATGATAATCTGGGACTTATGCTGAGTCGGAAAGAGCGTCGGGTGCGAGACCTCGAACAGCAGCTCGCGCAGTTAAAGAATTCGTATGAAGAAGCGGCGGTGGACAATAAGAACATGCGACAGCAATTACAGTCTTCAGACCAACGAGAAAGCGTACTGGAAAATCAATTCCAGCAGCTTCAAGTACAGTACGACGCCCTCTTAGACGGCCAAAGCCGGTACCGCGAGAAGTACGAACAGGAGATCCAAAGTTTGAAAGATGCCCTCGAGCACTTCAAGCAGGATAACGAGGCATACGTCACCAAAAGCATTCAAAACATTGTTACCAACAATGCAGCATTACAAGATAGAGTTAAACAATACTCGCTCAAGTACAAGAACCTAGAATCGCTCAATCAAGAACGCATGCAGGAGCTCTCGCTTGACGTCGAGAGCATGGCTACTAAACTAAACCTCTCCAAGTGGGAGCAGTTATATGAGGAAAGCAGGAAGTTGGCAATTGAGTATGCAGAAAAGGCCAATGTGCCCTTGTCGGAATCATTCCTGAACCAGCATGGCTCGAAGTCTACTTCAAAACCCGCCGCGGCATCCAATTCTTCCACTTTTGTGCATCCGCAGCAGATCAGAATACCCAAAGTTCGCAATTCGTCCTCATCTGCCAAACGAAGCAGTTTCTACGGTTCCAATGTCCCAGTGCCCGGTGCCACCGTGCCAGGCGTCAAGCAGTCGAGTCCTTCACCTACAATCGCATCCTCGAGTGGTCTTCCTGGCGTAAGACGATCCTCATCGGTCAGAGGTCCCAGCTCGTCATCCCGGAACTCATCCGGGGACCACTCAACGACGAGCGAGTCTGCCAATCAAGCATCTAAGGGGGCTTCAAAGAACGCGCCTACTAGGAAGAAGAGAATGCCCTCTCATACTCGTTCAAAGTCATACGGGTTCTCTTTCGGTGAACCTTAGCGATCTGGTACGATCATCCGTCATCTTAAACGTTAGCTTTTATAGAATGGTAACAAATAAGTCAACATTAAAGCAGGACCTTGTTAACCATCAAGTTCCAATGACCACTTACGACGACCTGACGTTGCTCTATACTGATACTCAGCACTTCAGTGATGTACTGATATCATCTTATTTGTACAAAAAGCAGGGCTCGACTACCGCGCCGAACAAACTAGGTATCGATAATAAATCGACAACGGCGGGAGTTTCAGGGCCTTCTGATACGGCTAACTCGCATCATTGGTTTGCAAAAGGCGGATTCCATAGCTACTGGTGCGTATTGAGGCGAGGCCAGTTTAGTTATTACAAAGACAAGAGTGAACGAAAGCCTGTGGACGTAATACCTGCGGATCAAATTCTGGAATTTCGGTATTTGGAGGAAGAACACCGGTTGGACTTTTACGCCAACCACAAAACCCTATCTTTTTGGTCGGAATCGAACGAGGTATTGCGTAGTTGGAACACTGCTCTGCAAGAATTTGTCGCTGACCGGCGGCGAGCTTCTCTACCCATGAAATTATACGATTCTGAAAACGAAGAGGTCGACAACGAATCTGAGTATGATGACGATGACGACTTCGAGATTCTATCAGAAGTGGCACGGCCAAGAAATGGGCAGAGTAAAGAACCTACTGCTGAACGGTTCACATTCAAAGTACCGGACGAGGACCGTGAATTCTACGCAACCTATAGCCCTGAATTACCCCATTGTGTAATTCGGACTGGTACCCTATTCTGTAAAGTAAAAAAGCGGCTGGGGCGTAAGACATGGAAAAAAGTGGTCGCAACCCTGGAAAACACACGTTTATTGATAAAATCTGTGTCTTCAGCAAAAGTCTACAAAACGGTTGACCTCAATGATGTGGTAGACTCTGTTGAAGAAGTATGTTCACATCATGACACCGGTTTTGCAGTTATAACATATGATGAAAGGTTGAAGTTCAGAGCTCTCAACGAACGGGATACCATTGACTGGATTATGACTTTGAAGAGTTGCGTTTTAGTGAGAAAAAAGTTGGGAGCCTTGAAGGCCTCAAAAGGATCCTGAAGGAGACCACATTTTGCGAGCAAGTTTTCCCTAACTTGTAAGGTTTGTAATATTAAATATTTTAGTCAGTTAAGAAAACGTAGCATTCGAAAAAGTCTGATTCGATTAAACGTTTAAATTGCCTATTCTTGTTTTACCAGATGAGAGCGGTGTCCCTAAGTCATGGATGCTAAGAATAATGTTGCCTACACGCTAAGGAAACATATAGCGGAAGTGACCAGTCTGAAAGTTGTGCCTAGAGAACCTTACCCTATACTTATTTCTGGAGATTCACAAGGCCATATATACCTTTGGAATTTGATAACAAGAAGGATATTTGCAGAGTTTGAGCTCAATTCGAAAGCTCATGTTATTTCTGTTGATTTTATCGATGGCTACTTGACGGTTCTGTCCAAAGACCATACCTTAAGATTTCTCAGGATAGAAGAGGACACTAGCTTGATAACTAAAACTCAGCGATTTCGCGAGAGAGAAACTCTCAAGCTAAAATCAGTGTATGAAATTCCAGTAAACACTTTGAATTTCGCAAATGTGGCGATCTCCACAATCGGCGAGGGCCGGTATCGCCTTTGGTGTTGTAATACCACAGATTCAGAATGCATTGACGTATACTCTTTCGACATTAAGGACCAGCAGTCGTTTAAGCGCGAGTTCAATAGTATTAATCTACATGAAGCAGTTACAGAAGCGCTAAATTGGGCCCACAATAATCCTTTGGAAAAACTAGGGATCATCATGAGCTTCATTGAATGTGATGGTTCGGTTTTTCTTGGCTACGAGTGCGGTTTCGTGGTTGGTTTAAGACTTTTAAACACAGTCGATAAAGAGCTTCAGTTGGTAATCGCGTACGCCTCAGCCGTGCATTACCCAGAACCAGTGCTGTCGCTCTGTTACAACGAAAAAGAGCGAACTGTGTTGAGCTCGTCCACGGACGGCTCTATTGGCATACATAAGATCCCTCGCACATCTCAAGACGTGGATATAAAGCCTCGTCGCCGATTCGACAACGATGTTATCTATTGTGAAGATTTCTGCTCCCAAGGGGACAAAAAACAGCTTGCTACGATTCAAATAGGGCATTTAGAGTGCATTGATACCGCTTTAGTTGCAGCAAACTGGCATGGAGAGACTCTTATTTTTGAAGACTACCAGACTCGGCATGTATTCTCCAAACAACGGAGCAATGTCTTAGTCGAAGACACCAACGTGGGCACATTTTCGGAGCAGAAGTCACCCAAAACGTGGATTAAACCTTGCAGTATTGCATGCTTGAGCAAGCAAGTGTCTACATCTTTAGCTGGCATTCAGTTCGGTGACAAGCGGCGTATTGATTACTGCTCGAAATTCAACTGGTGCTTCACGGGCTATGAGGATGGAAGTATTATAATGCAGAATTTTAGTTTGTGACACGACCTGCTGGTCAGCTACATAAAATTTCAGTAATGCAACATGCAACAGAAAAGGACGTATTTGGCCTTAGTATTATGACTTGGATTTACTCTTGCCTTTACTCAGAGCTTTTATTACCTTTTCCTTCTCAACAGCTTCCCGAAGAAGCAAACCTAATGCAACATCTATGTTATAGTCGTCCATGTTATCAACAGCAACAAATCCACAGCTCCATTCTATGGCTAGTTCTTTGCCAAGGTCAAGTAGGACAGGGCTGGCCAATGGATCATTGATGTGTGTGCATATAATCATGCAGGGAGGTGGGGAGTCAGGAGACTCAGCATCCCATGATAACGCATTGGGTTTGGTATGGAAGGTGCGAAGCTGCTTTAACTTCTCGTTCCTAGCACTCTGAGATTTCCACATTTGTTTGATATTGTACATCAAAGAATAAACATCGCCTTCTTTTCCTTTTGCCCATCTGTCCTGGTAATCGCGAAACTCAGACCAAGCATCCAAAATGCAGTTTCTCATCGTTGTAAGCAGTGAGAAGCCACCGTCCATTTCCCGTGTGGACGCTGTTGAAAAGCTTGAGGCGGATGAAACTGAGGTTTTGCGTGAGGAGTTACCAGGGCTATAGGGAGCACCGGTTGTGTCATCTTCGTCTTTGGCGCTATCGTAACCAGGTGGAGGTGCTCCCTGATTGAGTTCAGGGACCGCGCTGTAAACGAACATGTAACCATTAATTTTCCCATTGAGTTCGGAGGCACCTGAAGCAACCAGAAGACTTGTGGTAGATACCGGTCTTCGAGGCTCATCTGCAAGCCCCTTCAGGATATCTCTATCGAGATTCCGAAACAGCGATACCTCCAAAAAAGGCACCACCATGTCAGGCTTGAAACCTGGTGTGTCCACAATGTCAACCGTCACTGGACTGATATTGGGTGGTTCGTACCCTTGTGGAGATTCATAAGAGCCTTCTGTAACTGCAGATATTCCTTTTAATTGTGTTCTTAGAATATTTGCGTCAGAATTCGTCAATGTAGTTTTGGACTGATTAGTGAAGTCTTCATTGCAATGGCCTTGGTAGTTGTAAAACCGATTTTTCGTTTCAGAGACTTGACTTTTGAACTTGCTGGTGTTCTGCTGTGACGCCAGTGCTCTTGTTTCCTTCCACTCGTTTGCAAATGCCTGGAATAAAACTGGCGACAGTAAGATATGTGGGGTGATTTGGGGACTTTTGAAAAAAGACTTGTCCGCTTTGCCAGTCTGTACCAGCCTTCTCATATGAGGTTGTTCATCCATCACCGTTCTTACCAGCCTTCCTGTGGGCTCGAATGTGAAAAGCCAATTATTTTGCTTTCGAGTCGGATAGTGAACTTCATGAACCATTCCAACCGTCAATTTTGACACTAGAGACGACTTACCGGTGCCCGTTCCTCCGAGAATAGCCAATCTGAAGGGCTCGTCCTTCAAATTCTTCATTGCGAATGCCTATGAATCTGCCTATTGTTGTTCTTTTCAAGGTTTTGTTTGAACCGTTAAAGGAAGAGTTGATGAGATGAGCTAACAACAGCTTAAATTTCAAGAATATTTATCTAGGGATCTGCAACTATATAAGGTGACAGAAGCCATAAGCTAACGGTTTGAAGGCTGATTAGACCGTAAAACTACTGCTAGGTGGTAGGAGGCCGCGACAATTTCATGTTGATTGTACGAGGTATATACCCCATCAACAGTTTTGGAAGATAGCATGGCATTGAAGTGCTGTGCTTGTCACAAGCAATGTAAGATACTATATTGTGCGCGATGTGTGAACAGCAGCCCAGCGTTATTGCTTAGACTCAAACTAGATCTATGGCAAGTTGCATCGTCTCGCGAAAATGTGCATACGCAAGTGGATGGTATATTGAATGATGCCTTGAAGGGGGACTGCAAGAAGCAGGAGGTTCTCTGGAAACATCTAGCAATGCTGAAGACCACACATTTCAAGAGGAAAACTAACAAGATCCGTAGCAAGCTGATTCAGCTACAGCAAATAGTGCAATCTAAGCGCGAGAGGGTACGAGCGCTCGAAACGTGCAAACCGCCGCCAGACATGCGCACAGTCAACAGAGAATATACGGAGGCAATGGGCCTGGAATTCCGGGAGTCGCAGGAAAGGCTCCGGCAGTTGCAAAGAATATTGGACAGCTCGAAAGCGCTTAAGTTCCAGCAATTGGTGCATCTTTTTCTCATCCGGAAACGAGATCACGCAGAATTTCCCTTCACCATTAGTTTCCAGCCCGTGGTGAATGTTCAGAACCTGTGTCGGCTCCCGCAAAACGTGATAGAGTGCTCATTACGGTCCATGTGGGACTTCCTACTTTTGGCCGGCCGGGTCCTACTGATAGAGCTCCCGCTCCAAAGTCGGCCTGAGAACGACGTTTCCGACAGCCTTACTGGCATCGTACTAAACTTACTAGTCCTTGTGCAGCATCTGGAATTGCTCCCGTCCTGTTGCAGCGATAAGAGAGGTCGTCTTCGGGCCTTGTTGCGCCAATACGATGTTGATAAGCTATTTTACCACATGGTGATGAACCAAGACATTACTTTGCGCTTCAGTGATCAAGTTCACAGCGTTGTCGACTACGAGGTTTGCCATTCGGAAATACAGGCTCTCTTGCAGGGTTCACGAGAGCTAAGCGTTCTAGGCAAATCTATGGACGATAAATGGTTTCTCGTGGGCTGACGAATTTGCGTTTCCACGGCACCGCCTCACCTGCCGCATCCTCTTGCTCATATTCTCGTCAACTATGCCACCAACACCTGAGCTTATCGAAAGGCTCAGGAACCTCCGATCGACACTTCATTGATCGTTTAAACTGTCCTCGGTTTTTAGCTCAACATTGACGACTACCACTTTTACACCGTCTAAGGCCCCATTTCGCAGTCAACTAGGAAACTTGATACTAGTAATCATCCTCTGAGGCAATCTGTTGAAGCTTAAGAGTCCATCAAGCCAAGATATCCTTCCATTTGAGCTTGTTAGTTAAATCTGAACTCGTACAGTTAGTAGTATTTAGTTACCCGGCTCTTTCGGAGTAAATTTTTGCCAGAGTCCTAATAAGTGAACCCAGAGTTCTACAAGCTAAGAACCCTTCCCCTTTAGTGAATCAGGGAGATATCACCAGAGAGAAGGATCGACCGGATCAAAAGGGCAGTTTTAACATGCTAACAGACAAGCAACTTTACGACTTGAACAAAAAGGCCGTTAGCCAGGGCTTCAACATCAAGCCAAGGCTTAACTACAACACCGTGGGAGGTGTTAACGGGCCTCTGGTGATTTTGGAAAAAGTAAAGTTCCCACGTTACAACGAAATCGTGAACCTAACGCTGCCAGATGGGTCAGTAAGACAGGGTCAAGTGCTGGAAGTGAGAGGAGACCGTGCTATTGTCCAGGTGTTCGAAGGAACGTCTGGTATCGACGTGAAAAAAACAACGGTCGAGTTCACCGGTGAAAACTTGAGAATCCCAGTTTCTGAGGACGCTCTGGGTCGTATCTTTGACGGTTCCGGTAGACCTATCGACAATGGCCCCAAGGTGTTTGCTGAAGACTACCTGGACATCAACGGGTCGCCTATCAATCCTTATGCGCGTATCTACCCGGAGGAAATGATTTCCACGGGTGTTTCTGCTATCGACACCATGAACTCGATTGCAAGAGGTCAGAAAATCCCCATTTTCTCCGCTTCCGGTTTGCCTCATAACGAACTCGCCGCTCAAATCTGTAGACAAGCAGGCCTTGTTAGACCTACCAAGGATGTTCACGACGGTCACGAGGATAACTTCTCGATTGTGTTTGCTGCCATGGGTGTCAATCTGGAGACTGCTAGATTCTTCCAACAGGACTTTGAGGAGAATGGTTCTTTGGAGAGAACCTCTTTGTTCTTGAACTTGGCCAATGACCCTACAATTGAAAGAATCATTACTCCAAGATTGGCCTTGACAACCGCTGAATATTTGGCCTACCAAACCGAGCGTCACGTTTTGACTATTTTGACAGACATGTCCTCCTACGCCGACGCTTTGAGAGAGGTTTCTGCCGCTAGAGAAGAGGTTCCAGGTAGAAGAGGTTACCCAGGTTACATGTACACCGATTTGTCTACTATCTACGAGAGAGCTGGTAGAGTTGAAGGCCGTAACGGTTCCATTACCCAAATTCCTATCTTGACCATGCCAAACGATGACATTACACATCCAATTCCTGATTTGACTGGTTACATTACCGAGGGTCAAATATCTGTCGACCGTCAATTGCACAACAAGGGTGTTTATCCACCTATCAATGTTTTGCCATCCCTTTCGAGATTAATGAAGTCGGCTATTGGTGAGGGTATGACCAGAAAAGACCACGGCGATGTTTCTAACCAACTTTACGCCAAGTATGCTATCGGTAGAGATGCCGCCGCCATGAAGGCTGTGGTTGGTGAAGAAGCCTTATCTATTGAAGACAAGCTATCCCTGGAATTCTTGGAAAAGTTTGAAAAGACTTTCATCTCTCAGGGTGCGTACGAAAACAGAACTGTGTTCGAAAGTTTGGACCAAGCTTGGTCTTTGTTGAGAATCTACCCTAAGGAAATGCTAAACAGAATTTCTCCAAAAATTTTGGACGAGTTTTACGATAGAGCTAGAGACGAGGAGGATGAGGACGAAGAAGCTGAAGAGCAAGACAAAAAGCCTCAGGAGGAGTCCTTGATCTAAAAAGTGCTTTTTTTAGTCTGGCACTGACGTTTTATAAAAGAATAAATTTGTTTATCACAATTGTGGGCCTCAGCCACCTGTCTTGAAAGTAACGAAATGTGTGCGCATGCTACCTTGGTTGTTTGCCGCTCGATTTGTCTTCTTGCGATGCCTAGAATATATAATTTCCTTAAATTACCATAATGCATAAAAACCGTACTAACTACGCCACTAACTCTTGTTTCCCAAACCATAAAGGCTATTCAGTACGCTACTGCCAAACCCTTGAACGTTTCTTTGACGCATGGAAGGTGTCTGTTGGAAATTGGATAGCTTCAGAAATTCGTTATTGATAGAGTGAAGGCTTACATCTGGCGACGATAACCGTGGATATGTAACGGACGGACTCTTAGTGGGCACCTCGTCGTGTGTTTTAGCATCATTTTCAAGGATCATGCTGCTACTACTTGAGTAGAAAGAGCTGCTAAGGTCTCCAGCAGCCCTTGGAGAAGTGTTGAATCGCAGGCTAGATGAGGGTGAAAGCATTGATGATGAAAGCGAGGGCGGAGGGCTTCGCATTGTGATTCCTGACAATGACATGTCATAGCCTTCGTTCTTGGCTGCACGAGCATTCTCCAGTTCTTGCTCAAGCTTCTTTGCGTTGTTGAAGGCCTGTAAGAGGTTCGGAAGTTCTCGTTTTAACGAAGTTTTTTCCATCATCAAAGATATCTTTGACGTGTCAGAGATGTCTGACATACGCCTTTCTTGTGCAAGATCCAATTCTTCTACTGGCATACTGGAAAACTCATCCGCATCGTCTATGGTTTGTCCGTTAACAGCGTTATCAACAAAATCGGTGATATCTTGTAATTCTGAAACCTCATCCATTATGCCCGATCTGCTCTTCGAAGATAACTCGGACATATCTGTTTCTAAAATGAGCCAATTGAGATTCATTGCATTATACATTGACTCAACATCGATAAAGACCTGAAGACATTCCTCGAATAGCTCTTGATCGTCAATGCTTTCTGCATCTTGTAACTGTTGCAAAAGGACCTTGATGAAAGACCTATAGGAGACAACCGTCTCCCCAAGATCTTCGTATCCGCTCTTAGCGGTTGCTCTCATGGCTTCTAGCTCACAGTCGATGAGAAGGAGCTTAGCTCTCATAAATAACGCAGCGACGTTTCTCTTTAGGCCGCGAACGACTCTTCCACATAAAAACCACATCTCTAGTAGAAGACATGCAGTATCTTCAATGCAAAAGGATGTATCAACATTTGACTCCAGACGAATGTACTCAGATATCACTTGTAGTTCCCCGGAGAGTTGTTCTATTGCCTTCGACATTTTCCCACATCTTGAGATCGTTTTCATTGCTAAATCTTTGTAAAAGGTTTCCGCATGACTCTGTTTACTTTCAGGCTGGGGAAGGGCACCTGTCTGGATGTCAAAACGTACTAGGACACTTTTGTTTAAGGCTTGAAGGTCCCACGACTTTTCGATGAGAAATTTCAGTTTCAGCACATCTGTGAAAATGGAAAGTGCTTTTTCACAGTGCCGGAGATTTGAGTTGGCTAGTTGCTTTCTGTTTGATGCTACACTTGTTTTTTGTGGGCTCCTCTGTAGTTTTTGAGCAATTATGAGTTCAGACAACTTTTCTTTCGTAATTTCCTCCTTGCCTTTGAAGTGAGAAATAATTGGGTCTTCGTACTCCATGGCGTAAGGTAGTAGCGAGGACCCAGTAGACCAATCCAGTTGGTAACCGTTTCAGCAGGGTATGTTTTAGCAAGGTGTATTGTCAAAGATGATTGAGATGGATATTATAGGTCTGTTGGTATGTTAAAATAGTCACGTGGTACACTAAAACGTTGTACTAAGAATCATTGCTACAGAGAATGGTGAAAGGCAGAATCGCACTTGCTTGCTCTGACTTGATATCCTTGTGAAGTTTACTAGCTTATTTGGATTGTTTATCACTGATTCTAGTTTGAATACTAAGCCATCTGAATAACAATTTCAGTCAAGAAGCGATTCCGCCGTGAAATTGTTTTCGCAGAGTATCTAGCGGATCCGAAAATAAACTTCAGATATCTAATGTCTGAGCCTTCTTTTATCTTTTTACTAGGAGACGGTGCTTACGTGCACGGTGGGTTTGAAATCAGTGACGCAAACTTTATCCAAAATTATATACGAACTCCGAAGGAAAGGAGATGAAGCGAACTATTTGAACCTGCTTTTTCGTAAGAACGTTGACCAAGTACCTCGCTGTAGGTTCGTATGATAGCAATGTAATTGGCCCTATAACAAGGATAATTTAGGGAGGAATAGTGGGATTAGTATCGTGCTTTTTGAAGAAGTGCCAGAGATTTGGTCTGGCACGACGCATAGTATCGTAGATCAAGCAAAAAAACCAAGCTTCCAATTCTTTATGACCAAGACCAAATTAACTGGACCACATTTCAGTATTGGTCAGTATGACTTTTGAGAATAATCAGCTTGAAGAACCCTGCAGTTTCAACCCTCGCGTAGGCAGGATAATCGAAAGAAGCTTGTGAAACCAGTGATTTTTGAAGATTTGAGATGTTTCTCAATTTTTATAGACAGATGCTACTGTCTGTGATCAAATAAGGCCTTGTTAGATGTCTGAAAAAGAGATATGAGTGGTACATTTTCAGTGCACACTTCTTCTGAGACGAACATACCATATTTCGTGTCTTTCTTATACTTGAGCGTCCGTATTAAACATTCATGTTAAATTCTCCTCAATTGAACATAATTCATTCGTATTCTTATACCATTTTTTTAAGATTAACCATTGAAGTATATCATTCGCAGCGCCCGCTGTAATAATCTATCGAAATTGGTAGGATAGTGCTCCCCAAGGTATGGACCAGTTGTCAAACATCACTAAATCATTTTAGCTATTAAACATGGACCACATGATGTTACATCCAACCTTCCCGTTCCAGTATATGCGTCTTAAGGCTGAACTCATAAATCCGGGGTCTTCAAATGAATCCTGATCAACAATTCAGGTGTGTTTTCTTAATTTGACGCCTCAACGTTTAATGTGATGAGAATGGCTTCGGCGGCTATCATAAACAACAATCAAGTAAATAAACTGAACTTGAAGGACACTTTCAAAGTTAGTATAATTCTGGTTACAGAAGAGAAACTGCAAGCAGGTTTAAGCAATTCTAAACTTGTAGATGCAAAATGTTAACATTCGAAAGAGCAAGAAAGGAATGCAATTGAAAAATGGACCCCTCTCCCACTAGAGTATCAGTACTCAATTCTAGTCCCAATGTGGTGCAGAGAAGTTCATAGAGATATCTTTGATACTCGAAGATACTAGGAGGAGAATTATAAACGCGTCTGTCATGCGACCTGGGTAAAGCAGGCTTTAAGCAATTTATCACTGGTGTCGAATTATGATGTTTTGATCTGTTAGATCAATTAGAAGTTTCGATCTGAACTCAACTCATTTTTGCGTGCCACACTCAAAAAAGATACCCGGCTAATTGGAGAGATCACATTACACTTTCTCCACTTCATCGGGTTGTGGCAGTGTATACACTGTCCATGAAAGATCAAAGTTTCGACAAAAGAAAGACCACGAGAAGAGGTCTGAGCTTCAAACCACTTCGTATGCCACTTAGCTGCGGCCATCGACCCAACTTGATCAATAAGTTCAACAAGTGATTTGCACAATTACACATTATTCACCACCACAAGAATCCAATGACATAAAACGCTACGATTAACGTTCCAAAAAAACCCATTATCGCTTCTCAAAAACCTGATCTAGGCTTAACTTCCCTCACTTCCACACTCTCGAATCGAATCGAATAAGAAGGCAATTGTAAATTGTACTTCATGTACACCCTTTACAAAACTCGTCCTCCTAATTCTATTTTGACCTCCCTCAACCTGTGGCATACAAGCTTCCAACACACGCACGCTCAAACACACCCGTCCACTTGTGCAACAAGCGAGGAAAACACGGCCAAACCTAGCAGTGGACCCTAACAACCTGTTAAATAACTGGGGGAAAACAATTTAAATCAACTACAAACTCAACTAAACAAAACAAAACAAAACCCGTAAACCGCAATTTCGGTACAACACCTCAGCAAGTATGGCAATGGCTTGATTGACCAAAACCTGGGGCTTTTTGGTGGAAAAGTGAGATTTGCGGCTCAAGTGGAGCGATCTAATATGAATCGTAAAGAGTTACACTAGAAATCTCAGTTAAAGCTAGAAAAAGGGGTTGCTTTGTACTAAAACACACCATCTCGAGCTCAAGGAAGCTAACTTTAAACCAAAGATAATATCGAATAAAATGGCAGAAACCGTCGTTGATAAGTTGAAGAACACTCTCAATTCTAATGAAAACAAAGCTAAGGACATTGAGAGTCTTCCAGGTAATGTGATAGTAGTGTCGAATAGATTGCCGGTGACAATCAAGAAAAACAATTCCACAGGAAAGTATGAGTACTCCATGTCATCTGGAGGACTTGTAACGGCTCTGCAAGGGCTGAAAAAGACGACTACATTCCAATGGTACGGATGGCCGGGGCTTGAGATTCCTGACGACGAGAAAGAAATAGTGAAAAAGGATCTGCTGGAGAAATTCAACGCAATCCCCATTTTTCTCTCGGACGAAATCGCCGACCTTCACTACAATGGTTTCAGTAATTCAATTCTATGGCCTCTTTTCCACTACCATCCAGGTGAGATCAATTTTGATGAAAACGCATGGCTGGCGTACAACGAGGCCAACATGGCTTTCTCGCGTGAAATCGAGAAAAATGTGTCTGACAACGACATTGTGTGGGTGCACGACTACCATCTCATGCTGTTACCCGAGATGTTGAGATCAGCTATCAAGGAGAAGGCCTTGAAAAACGTGAAGTTGGGTTGGTTCTTGCATACCCCTTTCCCATCCTCTGAGATCTACAGAATCTTGCCTGTGAGACAAGAAATTCTGCGGGGTGTTCTCAGTTGCGATCTTGTTGGCTTCCACACCTATGACTATGCGAGACATTTTCTCAGCTCTGTTCAAAGGGTTCTAGATGTGAATACCTTGCCGAATGGTGTGGAATTTGATGGACGTTTTGTTAACGTGGGCGCTTTCCCTATCGGTATCGACGTCGACACATTCACCGATGGTCTCAAAGAAGAGAGTGTGATAGAAAGGATTACCAAGCTCAAGGAAACTTTTAAAGACGTAAAAATTATTGTTGGCGTTGACCGTCTGGACTACATCAAGGGTGTGCCTCAGAAACTGCATGCGATGGAGGTGTTTTTAAATGAGCACCCCGAGTGGATTGGAAAAGTTGTTCTGGTACAAGTCGCGGTTCCCAGTCGTGGCGATGTGGAGGAATACCAGTATCTGAGGTCGGTTGTCAACGAGCTCGTCGGGAGAATCAACGGTCAGTTTGGTACCGTCGAGTTTGTTCCCATCCACTTTATGCATAAAAGTATCCCATTCCAAGAGTTGATTTCTCTGTATGCCGTAAGCGACGTATGTCTGGTCTCATCCACCCGTGATGGTATGAACTTGGTCTCCTACGAGTATATCGCCTGTCAGCAGGAGAAGAAGGGCTCCTTGATTCTCAGTGAATTTACTGGTGCAGCTCAATCGCTAAATGGTGCTCTGATTGTCAACCCTTGGAACACCGACGAGTTGGCCGAATCTATCCACGAATCCCTGACCATACCCACTGAAAAGAAGGATGCCAATTGGGAAAAATTGTACAAGTACATCTCCAAGTACACTTCCGCCTTCTGGGGTGAGAACTTTGTTCACGAATTATCTACAATTGTTCCCAACGACAGTGCAAACGACCAGGAATCCTAAAAGTGTGCTAAAACTATACGAAAAAGTTCTTAGAGAGGCGACGACGTAGTAGCTCTTGCTTCTTCATTTTATATCTTCATAGCTTTCTAAGAATTGATATGACTAAGATTATAAGCCTGAGGGCCTTGTGGTACCGCTCAATGCTTTCTATTCTTTAGACTTGCTCTACGCTTCCCGAGCATCCGCACGTATTTTTTTTTTTTCTGAATGCGAAAACGAGGTTTGAAGGGAAAAGGTACGAAGAGCACACTTGAGATAGAATCAGTCCTTAAGTCAAATTGAAAGTTAGAAAGGCTTTGCGTCAAACCCTTTGGTTTGTGATCATCGATAGTAGAGACAACTCCTGCCAATCCACGGACCGGGCCCTTAAAGAATGGGACAACTTCTGTCTCATCCATTGACGGAAAAGACGATTGTCTATAATGACTATGAACACCTCTCACATAGCGTCAATCGGCTGCGGACTTCCAATCAGCCGACGAATATAGAAAAGCATATTTCTCAAAGAGGAGCACAATATTTCAACTGCATTGGGTCCATGCAAGGGTATAGACTGACGCAAGAAGATGCACATCTGGTAGCCAACTGTGAAACGATGCTGGGGGTTCAATTTTACAACCCCTTCCTGGATCATCAAGAGCCTCTACTATTGTCCATTTTCGGAGTGTTTGACGGTCATGGTGGAGATGAATGCTCGCGATACGTGAGTTCTGAAAACGATTCAAAGCAAGGAATCCGTAAGTGGATTAAATATTCGTTCGAAAACCACGAGTATGGTCCAGTAGATGCTCTGGAATCAAAAGCTTTTAAACGTAGATTTCGCACGATTGAGGGTGTCATTGGCCAAATTCTCAAAGACGCCTTCATGCTGCAGGATCGTGAGTTATATTCCCATTTTGCAAATAGCTCTTGTGGTTGTACCGGGATTATGGCTGTGATCATCAACTCAGAAATGCTCTACGTGGCAAATACGGGAGACTCGCGATGCGTCCTCTCCACCAAAGGTCGAGGGGTAAAAACACTGTCCTACGATCATAAACCCCAGCATATTGGGGAGCTGGTGAGAATTAATGACGACGGTGGCACAGTATCACTTGGCAGAGTTGGAGGAGTATTAGCGCTAAGTAGGGCTTTCGGTGACTTTCAATTCAAGAGCAGTGTCTCATACACAAATAGTGCTCGTGCGTCAGCGACCCAACGATACCTAGCACCAGCACAAGAGTCGCAAGTCACTGTCGAGCCTGATGTTATTCCGCATCGAATATCCTATGATAGAGACGAGTTCATCGTCCTAGCTTGTGATGGTATCTGGGACCTTTACAGTAACAAGAACCTGGTGCAATTTATCAAATACCATTTGACACTGGGACAGAAATTTGATGACATTGTCAGAAAACTTCTGGATCACGGCATTAATTCTGCAGATAGTAATACCGGTGTGGGCTTTGACAACATGACCATTATAATCATAGCTCTTAACAGGCAGGGCGAATCACTCACGCACTGGTACGGCAAAATGAAATCTCGATTAGAAAGGGAAAAGGGGCTAACGGTATAGCACCGTAGGCAGTAGGCCATTATATCCATGGCCTAGGTAGCATAGATTGATTCAGCACTTATAAACCGACATAAGATTCATTCGATCGTTTTTATCTCATTACACGGACAATTAAGTAAGATTCACAATATCATCATCTATCATGGACATTGTTGATGCGATACCTATAGAAGGCACCCCTCGACTACAAGTATCCCACTATGAGCACAATGGACTTGAGCAGGGAGAGCTCTACAACACCAGATTATACTGGTGTTCCTGCGAAAGAATATACTCTGGATATTCCAAGAATTCCTAGTGTGGAGCTGCCGTTAAAAGTTTCGAGCTCGCAGCAGAGCGTTAAGCGAGCGATAGGTTTATGTGGTGGATTGGCAAAGGTTAAAAAGGCACTGAACGCTCATAAAGATACGTATGATGGACTCGAACTTTACTTGACTGATGAGAAAGAGGAAGATGGTTCGAGTACGTTTTTCAATGAGCATCCGATAATTGGTAGATTAGTGCCACAACGAGATGAATCAATCATTATGAAACTTTCATTACCTGCTGGAACTCTCAAATCCTGTGGTGGTGACATACAAAAGGCAATTGCATCAGTGCCCTCTAATAGAGCTAAAATTGTGCCCGTGGCAATCGTCAACAATACAATTAGATTTCGAGAAACGTCAGATTTTCAAGTACGACTGGATAATGTCCCTTCTGCCACAGAGTTCAATTCGGGGTTTGGTTCCTTGGATTGGGGCCACCTCAAAAGATATGTGGAAAGTATTCCAGACGAGGATTCAAGGCCGTTTGAAAATATCAACAAGCTTATTATCGACCGTACTTCGCGTATCCCTGACACAGATTTTCAGCTTCCGCCTCCGCCAAGGTTCTCCATGGTCAACATTCCATTCGTTTACAAATTTCGCGGGAACCCTTATGCTACCAAATCTTCAACAGGCGAATCAACTGTACGTGGTACTTACCTTAAGAATTATCAACAATTTGTACACACATTTGGAAAGGAGACTCTTGTGCCAACCGAAGCCGATCCTGCTTTACAGCTGGACTATAAGAAGGCCAAAGAGACCGGAGTATATCCAGGAAGTAATAAAGACTCAAAATTTCTCGAAAAGCTGGAGGAAACTCTGAAAATACTTGGAGCACTGTTCGAAAAACGTCCTATCTGGGTCAAGCGTCATATCGATGGATTTATACCTCAAGAACGACACGCATCACTGAAAATAGCACTGTCGTTGGTGTCCTACAGGTTTACAAAGGGTCCATGGAGAAACACATACATCAAATTTGGGATAGATCCTAGAGCTTCGCCAGTGTATGCGAAATACCAAACAGAGTACTTCAAGATTGAAGCCCGACTGCAAAGGTCACCGATTGCAGCCAAGCATATGCCTGCACCGCCCCCAAAGTTTTATCGGACAGATACGCCGAACGAGATCGATAGCCGCTTCAAGTTTAACGGCAAGCAAATTCCATGGTATTTGATGTTACAGATCGAACTCCTTGAAGATGAGCCCAATATTGCGGAGGTTTGTTCTAAGTCCCAGTACCTAGATGAAGCGACGGAGCTTACAGGGTGGTTTCACGAACTGGATCTAACCAAGATACGAAGAATTGTGAAGTACGAATTGGGATGCCTTGTTCAGGGAAATTCAGAATTCAGCGAACACAAACTGCGCTTCTTCAAGAATATGCTCTATCCAAAAGAATCAATGATGATCAAAGCTGCCGAACTTCAAGAGAAAGACGCTGATGGCGATGTCACGATGTCTTTGGATGATGAGTCTGCAGGGAACCTCGGCGACGCACGTGCTGAGAACGATGACAATGTTAACGATGACGACGAGGACAATGGCATAGAAACTGGAGAAGTTGATGATGAGGTCTTGGAGGAAGAAGAGAGAGACGAGGAAGATGAGGTTTTTCATTCAGCTGAAGAATTGGAGGCCACAGGGACAGGCAACGGGAACATATTACCGTCTTCTGATCCCAACTCAAATTTCGATATCAAATCGGCAGGCTTCAGCCGTATCATAGAGCAAATTTCCCAGAGAGATCCTGAGCTAGCTCAGAGGTTACGGAAGGACTTGGACGGTTTCGTATTTGAGTCGGAACTCACCAAATGATGAGTTAGTTACAGTTGGTGAATTAGTTCCGTGCTGTGTGATTAGCAAATTTTTCTGACATGCTTGTCAACAACGTCCTGCCCATCGAGAGGTACTACAAAGAACGACAACGTGAACAGCTCGCGTGGCATCCAATTGCTTCTCTAGATACAACCATGCTTGGCCCGTTAGTTCTGAGGAGGTTTGCATCTGGTGCCTACCATGGTGCAACCCAGATATCAATTCCAAAAAGACCACTGAAAAAGATCCGGTTAGGCAAAGCCAGACCTGCTATCTATCACCAGTTCAATGTGCAAGTCGAGCTCAGTGATGGTAGTGTCATTACCAGAAGATCGCAGTTCCCTAAGGACGAGATTAGGCTGATTCAAGATCAAAGGAATAACCCTCTCTGGAACCAAAGTAGGGACGATCTTGTAATCGTCGATGCCAACGCAGGTGGTAAAATGGACAAGTTCAAACAGAAGTACGAAAACTTGTTTAGCTTCGAAACACCCTCTAAGCAGCCGGCTGCCGAGGCTGCGGTTGCACAACAAGCTACTTCGCAGGAGAAGACTACCAAGCCAGAGTTGGAGGAGAAAGAAGATGATGCTTTCGGCATGGACGATTACATGTCGTTGCTGAACGAAAATGCGCAACAAGTACAGAGCGGCGGAAAGCTCGCAACGAAAAAGAGAGATAAGAAATGAGTAAGTCGTTGATACCCTAACTAGGGTAGCGCTCATTACCTGGCAGTTGCTTACCAGCCATCCATGCATCCTTCTTGTATATATAAATAGTGTACCTTTTTATGTGCCCTACCTGAAAATAATCATCAACAATCCAATTTCGCTTGACGCTTATATCAAACTGTTAAAAACCTTGATAATAGTTTGATAATTGCGTGCTTTAAGAAACAATGGGCAGCGTTTTTCTACCCCATCTACATTCTGGATGGCATGTCGACCAAGCCATCGTCACGGAGCAGGAGCGCCTAGTAGTTATTCGTTTTGGCCGTGACTGGGACAAAGACTGCATGCTTATGGACGAAATTCTGTATTCAATCGCTGAGAAGGTACGGCGATTTGCAGTAATCTATCTATGTGATATTGATGAGGTTCAAGATTTCAATGAGATGTACGAGCTCTACGATCCCCTGACGGTGATGTTCTTCTATCGAAATAAGCATATGATGTGCGATTTTGGTACTGGCAACAATAACAAGATGAACTTCGTGGTCGACGACAAGCAAGAGATGATTGACATCCTAGAAACGGTTTTCCGCGGTGCACGTAAGAATAAAGGTCTGGTTGTGTCCCCGTATGACTACAATAGCAAGCGAGTTTAATACTTCTTTACTCATGGCCTTCGAAACCGTGGTTTTCGCAGATTTTTGCTATGCCAGTACGATGTCCAAGTAAAATTAAGATATTCCGCTACAATGGCACACGAAATTAACCACTAACCCTTACGTGAACATTGCAAGTATCGAGGTCTCCTACTGCCATCATCAGTGTTCAGAAGAGTATGAATATGACTCTTAAAAGTGTACTCGAGTACTTTTCTTTTATTGGTGACGAAGAAAAATTTTAGTGATTTCGACATCTCGGGTTGAGAAGGGACCTGAAATTAGGCATTTGGAATCATCCAGGAGGTTTAACAGTTTTTGTTTCGGGCCATTTGACTAGCAATTAAAGTGACGCTTTTCAATTTTATTAAAAGTCCCGCTTTCAGCCGATTTTATAGCTTAGGTGTTAAGAAATCTGTCAAGATCAAGAAAATGAGCGTTGAAGAGATTACGCAGGCCAGACGCACAGTTGAGTTCTCGAGAGAAAACCTCGAGAGTGTGCTTAAGAGAAGATTTTTCTTTGCTCCTTCCTTCGAGCTCTATGGCGGTGTCTCCGGTTTGTATGACTACGGTCCTCCAGGCTGTGCTTTCCAGGCCAACGTTATTGACGTATGGAGAAAGCACTTCATTTTGGAAGAGGACATGTTAGAGGTGGACTGTTCGATGCTGACCCCTTACGAGGTGTTGAAAACCTCGGGACACGTCGACAAGTTCTCTGACTGGATGTGTAGAGATCTGAAAACTGGTGAAATTTTCAGAGCAGACCATTTGGTCGAAGAGGTGCTAGAGGCCCGTTTGAAAGGTGACCAAGAAGCCCGTGGTTTAACCAAAGACGCCAATGCCAGTGCTCAGGATGATGCTGACAAGAAAAAGAGAAAGAAGAAGGTTAAGGAGATCAAGGCCGTCAAGCTGGACGACAACGTGGTCAAGGAGTATGAAGAGGTGTTGGCCAAAATTGACGGTTACTCTGGACAAGAATTGGGTGAGCTTATGGTGAAGTACAACATTGGTAACCCAGTCACTGGCGAAACTTTGGAACCACCAAAAGCTTTCAACTTGATGTTCGAAACTGCCATTGGACCCTCTGGTCAGTTGAAGGGATACTTGAGACCTGAGACGGCCCAAGGTCAGTTCCTAAACTTCAACAAGCTTCTGGAGTTCAACAACCACAAAACTCCATTTGCCTCTGCCTCCATCGGTAAATCCTTTAGAAACGAAATCTCCCCTAGATCTGGTTTGCTCAGAGTTCGTGAATTCTTGATGGCCGAAATTGAGCACTTTGTTGACCCTCTCAACAAGACTCACCCACGTTTCAACGATGTCAAAGACATTAAGCTGAAATTCTTGCCTCGTGAGGTTCAGCAATCTGGCTCCACAGAGCCTGTCGAATCTACCATTGGTGACGCAGTTGCTACCAAAATGGTTGACAACGAAACCTTGGGTTATTTCATTGCAAGGATCTACACTTTCTTGATTACCATCGGTGTTGACCCAACCAAATTGAGATTCCGTCAGCACATGGCCAACGAAATGGCCCATTACGCTGCTGACTGTTGGGACGCCGAACTACATACTTCTTATGGTTGGATCGAATGTGTTGGGTGTGCTGACAGATCCGCTTATGATTTGACAGTCCATGCTAACAAGACCAAGGAGAAGTTGGTTGTCAGACAAAAGCTGGAGGAGCCCGTCCAAGTTACAAAATGGGAGATTGAACTGACTAAAAAGCTTTTCGGCCCCAAATTCAGAAAGGATGCTCCAAAGGTTGAGGCCTTCCTATTGGGTCTATCTCAAGAGGAGCTGGAATCCAAAGCTAAAGACCTTAAGGACGCTGGTAAGATTTCCTTTGAGGTTGAAGGCATGGATGGTCAAATTGAACTGGACGACAAGTTCCTATCCATTGAGCAAGTTACCAGAACTGAGCACGTTAGGGAATTTGTTCCAAATGTCATTGAGCCATCTTTCGGTATCGGTCGTATCATTTACGCTGTTTTCGAGCATGCGTTTTGGTCGAGACCAGAGGACACCGCTAGAGCTGTCCTATCTTTCCCTCCTCTTGTTGCCCCTACTAAGGTCCTATTGGTTCCTCTATCCAACCACCCAGACTTGAGTTCTGTTGCCCAAGAGGTCTCGAAGGTCTTCAGAAAAGAGAAGATTCCATTTAAGGTCGATGACTCTGGTGTTTCTATCGGTAAGAGATATTCCCGTAATGATGAGTTGGGTACACCATTCGGCGTTACTATCGACTTTGAGTCAGCAAAGGACGGTACTGTTACTTTGAGAGAGAGAGATTCGACAAAGCAAGTTAGAGGCTCTGTCAAAGATGTGGTCAAGGCCATTCGCGACATTACCTACAACGGTGTGACGTGGGACGAAGGTACCCAATCGTTGAAGCCATTTGTATCTCAATCTGAATAGATCAAATAGTATAAATTATTTCCTCAAGTTTTAAATCGGTTTGGCCGAATCACAACGGCTGTTGTTGTATCCATTTATTCTTAGCACTCATTTTCAGCTTCCAGGCTCATTTAATCATACCAAGTTTTTGATAGCAGGTTGAAAAAAAAAACTAATGAAATGGGTTCATCGGTAAAAGAGAGTTGAACACTACTTCCGATATTGACTTTTGGCATCAACTTTAATAATTGCAGAAGCTTCAAAATGTCATCAGTTGTTAGAGAAGCCGCTAAACAGTTAGTGCAAACCTTGGAAAGGCTCCCAGCTGAGCGTATGAAGCATATGGTATCTCTTAAAGAGTCGCAGCTTGAAAGATTTAGAGCTGTAGCAGGACAGACTACTCGCGCACAAGATCCTAAGAATAAGCCCTCCCTTCAGGAGATTAAGGATATAATAAGCAGAACCTCTGGGCCTTTAGGTCTGCAGAAGGATGCTATGAAAAAGGTACAAGACGCTTTGCCTCAGGAACAGCTAACTGCTGAGGCCATTCAGGAGCAGACGAGTTCTCTCAATAACATCTTGAGTAATAAGTATCGGGACTACTATGCTGTGGGTGATAAGTTGCTGGCGCCCCAGGGCAACCCTAACTACTACCGGAGACTAATGGACGAAATCAATGGGGAAAAGAAGGAAACTTTCTGGAGTGCTATGAGGACTGTGGTGTTGGGTAAATGAGGAAAGTCACAAGTTTCTGGGGTGCATTTTCTCTACGTTACTATTCATGAACTATTTAAATCTAGGACGTTATTCCTGTATATATAAAGACCAAAGCCATTTCGTCACTCTGAACCAGGCTTATCTAGCAAATCCAATGGAGAGAGTGCTTCCGTTCCAATCATAAGAGCTTCCCATATTATTTTTGACATTTGTAGCGTTTGATATGGTCTCATACTCAACAAAAGCCAGATTTCGTACCCCGACAAGACGCACTTCGACGAACCCTTCGTCACGGAAGAGGTCGACAACCTCGCTGTTGGAGACGCCGGATGGCAGATTTTGTACTAGTAGAATCTTATTAGGAGGATTGGCGGCAACTTCGGCGACGACCTTTTTCTTCTTCGTGACGGGCTCTGTGAGTGAAGTTCCTGGTCTTTTGGTGGGTAAGTCAGAATGTGTCTTGTGTTGTTTCAGTCGCTTATTCACAATTTCTGATATTTCTGAAACGGGCATACCCTTAGATAAAAGCTTCCCTCTCAGTCTTCGCGCACGACGTTTAAATTTCTCAGCTTTTTGATCCTGAGGCTTGTTCGTGGTCTTACGTTTGTCCTTGTTGTTCAGTATGCTGTCCACACTACGTTTTCCATCTTGGAGATACGCACCAAGCATGGAATCCTTCTCGGCCAGAGACACTGCTAGTCGGTGTCCTCGTATTTTCAGCTTTCCCTTGAATGTATTAACAAAGCTGAGAGCTTTCTCGGAGTCAACAAACGTCAAGAAACCCTGATTTTGGTATTTCCAGCATCCTGTTCTGGATAGTGCGACAATGCCATATTTGGAGTCCAGAGTAGGTATGCGAGCCATGCTTCCAATGCAAATATCATGCTCCAGAGTTTTCAGCTTTGACTTCAGCCCCAGAAGTCTGTCAATCTTTTCGAATTCTTCTTTAGCTTTCAATGATTTGTAAATGCTGCGAAACTTACTAGTCGTAAGCTGGTCAAAAGAGCCCTTATATCTGGAGGCGATGGCATTGAAGAAATCTGTAAGAGCAGGTTTGAGTACCTCGTCAGAATCTAAACCTTGACTGCTTAACAGCGAATTCTCTGTTGCTTCGAATAGTAGGGTTGCGCGATCCAGGTCCAATTGATCGAACACTACTTTACGATTGTCTTTAGGTAAAAGCTTTAGATCAATGTGAGGAAGCGGTAGATCGTGGTCTTTCGCAAATTTGTTGTCAGGATTCACAGATGCCAAAAGTAATCTCGTGAAGGTATCTTCACTCGCAGGCCTGCGTGGTAAATTACGGAGGTATACAGTTTGGGACTGTTTAGTATTTTGTCCAAGGCCTGGCGAAGCAGACATGCTTACGTTTGTTTTGAGCTTCAATTAGAAATACTGGGGTAAGTAAGCGTAGATGAGCAGACTTAATTTTACGATAGAAACCGATCACTATGTAATAGCGATTCAAAAAACGAGCCGGAGGGCATTCAATAGCAGGATATTAGGGAAGTAGTAGTTACTGCATTGCATATCAGGAGATCTCTGGTCGAATATCTTGTGAAAGAGCAACCTGGTGAATGTTGAGATTTTTAGACTCTCTTAACTAATTTGTAAATTTATAAAAGAGTTCTTATCCTAATGCTGAGACACTTGTATTCGAGACGGATTGCGTAGATAGTTGCTCAAGTCTTTGGGAATTACGGATTTGGTTATGATGCCGTCTAAAACCAGTCATGTACTATCTCTGTAGCTGATTAAAGGAGGGAAAATCAAATGGTTAACAATTACAACGTAAATTACAGAAGCGGCTTTGACCACTTCACCACAACTTCAGGCAAGTACAAGCCAGTGGCTCGAACAAGATGTATGAATCTACCATTCTACGATATAGCAATTCTCTGAATTTGATCAGAGGTGAACTGTGGGGACACCTATAATACTCATTGAAGTAGTATTCACTTGCAGTGCATGGCATGCCGCCCGCCAGCCAAAACACACTTAAAACAACCAAAATTTAAAAATCGAAGAAGTTTAACTATAACCTATACAAATTATACAGAGATCGGGTATGAAGTTAAAGCATCTATTTCTTAGCAGCCTTTTGAGCAGCCTTGGTGACCTTACCAGCCTTGTCAGACTTGTCGACAGACTTGATGACACCGACAGCAACGGTCTGTCTCATGTCTCTGACGGCGAATCTACCTAGAGGTGGGTAGTCGGTGAAAGCCTCAACACACATTGGCTTGGATGGGATGAACTTGACCATAGCGGCGTCACCAGACTTGATGAACTTAGGGTTCTCTTCCAAAGTCTTACCGGTTCTTCTGTCGATCTTGACCAACAACTCGTCGAATCTGCAAGCAATGTGAGCAGTGTGACAGTCCAAGACTGGACTGTAACCAGCGGAAATTTGACCAGGGTGGTTCAAGACAATGACCTGGGCGTTGAAAGAAGCAGCAGCCTTTGGTGGGTCGTTCTTAGAGTCACCACAGACGTTACCTCTTCTGATTTCCTTGACGGAAACGTTCTTGACGTTGAAACCAACGTTGTCACCTGGGACACCGGCCTCCAACTGTTCGTGGTGCATCTCAACGGACTTGACTTCAGTGGTGACACCGGCTGGGGCGAAGGTAACAATCATACCTGGCTTGATCATACCGGTCTCAACTCTACCGACTGGCACCGTTCCGATACCACCGATCTTGTAGACATCCTGCAATGGCAATCTCAATGGCTTGTCAGTTGGTCTGGAAGGTGGCTCGATGGCGTCGATGGCCTCCAATAGAGTCTTACCCTTGACGACTTGACCCTTGGTGGTCTCCTTCTCCCAACCCTTGTACCAAGGAGCGTTGGTGGTGGCCTCAATCATGTTGTCACCGTTCCAGCCGGAAATTGGAACGAATGGAACCAACTTTGGCTTGAAACCGACCTTACCGATGAAGTTAGAGGTCTCCTTAACAATTTCCTGGTAACGAGACTCAGCCCACTTGACGGAGTCCATCTTGTTGATAGCAACAATCAGCTGCTTAACACCCAAGGTGTAGGCCAATAGAGCGTGCTCTCTGGTCTGACCGTCCTTGGAGATACCAGCCTCGAACTCACCAACACCACCAGCGATAATCAAGATGGCGCAGTCAGCCTGGGAGGTACCAGTGATCATGTTCTTGATGAAATCTCTGTGACCTGGGGCGTCAATGACAGTAACCTGGTACTTTGGAGTCTCGAACTTCCACAAGGCAATGTCGATAGTGATACCTCTTTCTCTCTCGGCCTTCAACTTGTCCAAAACCCAAGCGTACTTGAAAGAACCCTTACCCAATTCGGCGGCTTCCTTCTCAAACTTTTCGATGGTTCTCTTGTCAATACCACCACACTTGAAAATCAAGTGACCGGTGGTAGTCGACTTACCAGAGTCGACGTGACCGATAACAACAACATTAATGTGAGACTTCTCCTTACCCATGTTTGCTTTGTAAAGTTTATGTAGATAACGAAAAAAATATCCAGGTGTGATTTAGAACAAGAAGGGACGAGACGTATTCTGCTTTATATACCAAATCAGTAGCCCGTCTAGCGAAAATTTTTAACAAAAGAAATATCCCTTAAAGCTTGCCAAATTGCCACCTGCTCATCAAATTATGCTTGCGTGCTCCTCACAAACTTGCGCATAGCTTTGATGGGCCCACAGCGCTCGTGGAGATTCGGCCGACGATCCGGGTAAGAGTCATACTGTTACGAGCACTTGTGCAAGGGTTTCTGAGATATGACCCATCGGGCAGATTGCACGCTTAGAAAACGACGTGGGGATGGGGGCTCGACCCCGCACGGCGCGTCTTAGGCGCGCCGTGGCGAGTTAGTAGTTGTTGTGCTTAGCTGTGCTTAGCTGTGCTGATGTCATATTCATAAGCTTTTGTGGATGGAAGATGGAATTTTTGCGACTGGCTTTTTGTGGCGGGTGTGGGTGCTAGGGTTGTAGTGTTTCAGGGTGTTGGGGTGTTGGGGTGTTGGGGGTTAAAGCAGTCATATGGTGCGTGGGTTGAGAAGATGTTGGGATGTTGATGTTTGGAGGGTGTCTGGGTCTGGTGTCTGGGTCAACTAAAGAAGAAGAAGCTAGTGATATATTAGAGTTACATAAGCTGTTATGGTGATGGGAATTTTGTTGTGTTTGTACAGAAGTACATATGCCAAGTGCTATTCGCTGCCCGCGCTTACTGCCTCCAAGTTATCCAGTAACCTATTTTGTGCCTCGATGTCCCTCACCAAGGAATCTGTGCTGGCGTTGTGGTAATGCGGAGCAGAGCTTAGCTTGATTGGTGCACTCCGCCGTGGAGCTCGCGACCGGCTCACCCACTTTAACGCACGTCTCCACCACGACGCGCTTTCTACACTTTCCCAATGTGGCCGAGTTTCTGTTCCAGCAAACTCGCTCCCCGTGTACCGCAGCCGTGTGCGCAGTTTACGGTAGAACCAGCGTCTCCCCCATTCCACGACGAAGAATACCAAGAAAATGCCAAAGAAAATGCCCAAAACGTTCACGTCGTTGCTCTTGTGCGACGTGGGACATGCATAGATGCTGCGTACTTCAAAGAAATACGAGCAATTGTGTAACGAGCCCACAAAATTCACCTGCGCCTTGCTGGCGATCTCCTTGTCACATACGAAATTCAACAAAGTCGCTTTGCGGTCCTTGCCGTTTGGACATACATCGCCATTCTCGTAAACCAGTGTTAGTTTCTTGCCCATAAACTGGGGTTGTGATGTGAATTCGCCAATCGAAACCTGTGTGTGGCTCTCGGGATCTACGTAAAAGGCACCCGTACTATTGCTAATCGAATCTTCCTGTCTAGTAGCACTTGAGCACACACCTAGTGTGAAGTTCAGTCCTATATCTGGCGTCTTCACCTGCCACCGGGTCTTTTCTCCGTCCTTTCTGCCCTTTTTATCGTGCTCTCCATTATGCAGCTTATTTGGCTTCGTCGACAATTGTGAAAGGTCAATGTAGTTACCTGTGGACGGGTTCATCACGGCACAAAAGAGCCCATCGTTCTGGTCTGTCTCTGAGTCTCCCATGCTGTTTTTTCGCACTGCTGTTGCCCCTGCTATTGTGTTGATATGCGAGTGCTGTTCGTGGCCCCAATTAGCTATGCAGATGATAAGTCCAATTCCTAAAACTGTAAGCACTGCTCTTCTATACGGTATACTTATCATAACCCGTTCTTTGAAGCTGTTCTTAACCACTGGTTACCAACCTTGGTCCAGTGGTGTAGTTCGTTCCACTGCCATGTTGGTTTTCCCGTTCAGAAAAGTCCATCGTGTACGATTACAATAATAGGCGATGAGGTTAAAACTGGTACTCATCGCGATGCAAAATACATGAATAAGAGGGTAGAGCATGTTGCGGGGTCTTGATACATTTAAGGTCTCGCCATCTAAGATCTGTAACGCCCTTCTTTTTTACCTTTAAAACATAGCTCCTCCGCAAATTGCCACATTCGACAAGTTAAATGGCAGTTGAGGCTTGCTCAATGATTTTTTAATCTCTTCCAGAACCTCAAGCGCTCTCACGGAAGCTATATAGAGGTATAAGTTGTTCTACCAAAAACGTCGCATCTGCTAAATCATCATATGTGAGCGTTCCTACCTTCACCTAACCATCACCTAACCATCACAAATCAAAAAAAAAAATGCAATACCAGTCATCGCCAGTCATTGCCCATTACCAGTTTAATATCGCCGCACCAGACGAAAGTTTAGACCCCGTCTCAATGCTCGATACGGTGGATATAGGCATTAGGGACCCTTATAGGCCCGCGGATATGACCACTAATTGCCGTGCAATTCATAGCTATTGCAACTTTCCCGAAATGGGTAACGACAATTCTACGCCTCTTTTAGGTACCAGCCATGTGCTTCCACATCCTGATCGCAGCTCTTATTCCCTGCGACATGTACGAGACGTGAAGCGCTGGTTTCAAAGATTCGTTAAGCTCTAGTTATATAATAACGTAAATGGTGACCACCGGTTGGGTAGTGATTGGCGCCGACTTTCACACAAGGTACCCTTTTTGGCGCAGTCAGGATAATTAACTTTTTGCTATCAAGAAGCTGATGTTCGATTCCTCCGACAATCATCTTATTTGGACCCCTCGCGAGCCATCCACTCGAATAGATAGCCAACGTCCTTGGAGACCGTCTTAGCGATCATTGTGTTTTGAATCCACTTTGGAACATTACCGCCCGCATCGCTGGTCGTGGCCATTGTCCAGATGAGCTTCTTGGTCTTGTAATCGTATTCCAAGCACTCTACACTGGTGTAGAAGGCATGCGTATGGGCAACCGGATCGCGCAGCTCTCCATCAGCAACCACAGAGACTACAAAGCAAGTCTCAGTAGACATTCCGTCACGGATAGCAGGTTCTATAACATAGACCCATTCGTTGAATTCGCGTGTGGTGAGAGGCTTGCCCAGCTCGTACTCCAGGTTGACGGCCACCCAGCCCGACTCAAGTGTCTGTAATACATCCACACGCGTAAGGGTCTCGATGTAGTCGATTTCGCGCCGTGAGCGGGCGCTACGGTCTGGCAACGTCCACTCAGAGTCGCGTTTGACGCTCCCATTCAACTCCAAGACCACTTTTTCGTAAACACTGGGCTCCAGATGGTGCTCGCTGACACGACTCAACCAGTACTCGTTACCACGCTGCGTGTGATAAGTTTGGACCGAAACAGAGTCGTTGTCGAGCGTAGGATTTGCTGCCAGCGTGTATTTGTAGCATTTGCCCTTTTTCCAAGAGCTCTGTACCTCCTCTACAAGCTTTTGTGCCGCGGCCACGACCTCCGCATTATCAGTGGGCAGCTGTGCTGCGCTAAAAGGCTTAACACTGAGTTCAAACGGCATTTCACAGGTTTTCGGGACTCCAATGTGACCTGCAATAGACCAACTTGCAATAATTAGCTTGGCGGGGTCAAGTTATACGTTGATATACAAAATTAAAGTTCAAGTATAAGCGAGACTGACACCATAACGCGTTCTCGAAGCAGTACAAGAGCCTAGCAGGTCCCCTGGGCTAGGTCCCCTGAGCTTCTTTTCGACATATTTTCCCAGATCAAAAGATTTTTCAATGTTCGCGAAATGAGCAAGTAGGCCAACGAAGAATGCTTACCCCGCGCTTTTCTTGAACTCCTAGGTTTTTTTTTAAACTATTCTACAAGTGCCAGTATATATGCCATTGGTGGCTATTAGCACCACGATTCACGCGCTTCACCTCTCGAGTTCACATTCTCGTCTAATTATCGGAACCACGATATCCCAGATTGGTTAAAAAAAAAAAAGCTGAGACATGGAAAGTAGATATAGAAACTGAAATTTCAGAAGGCTCATCGAATCGAGGATCCAATAAGATAAAGTCGCTAAAACAACACTGGGTGGCCCCTTTGAAAGCATTTGATATCGTCTTGGTGGCTAAAAAGAAGCATGAGTACCAGTAGTGTGAATTTGGAATGGACCCGAACGGTAAAAAGTTCGTCTGGGTGGGACGTTGCGGCACCACACCGATTGGATGCTAGCGCACAGGCTACGTCGGCTGGATCCGGTTGCGTAGCATGCAGTAGTAGCGCACCGGTATGTCCTAAATGTGCAAGTGATGAGTACTGTGTGCTGTCGGTACTAAGTTGTACGGCATGTCCTGAAACATACTGTGCCAAGAAGAAAAACTCCGGATCTTCGAGTGATAGTTCAGCAACTGCGAGCGCAGTAAGCAGCAGCGAGAGTGGGACGTCGAGTTCGAGCTCTAATAAGTCGTCTGCGAAAGTAGGAGGTATTGTGGGAGGTGTGGTTGGTGGAGTAGCTGTAATTGTTGTGATAGTGTTGCTGATATTGTATTTCAAGTACTGGCGTAAGAACCGAACACGCAACCGGGATGTAGCGGCAGCACACGGCGATGTTGCCGGTGGATTCGTGGATGAAAAAGATGTGGAAACGCGCAACGGGCGCGACGAGGGTGAGGTGCAAGCAGGAACAAGGAACTCGTGGACTCTAAACCAGGCGAGAAACCGCAGCAGTGCTGCGACGCAGATGACCAAGGCTTCGAATATTCTGCCAATTGCTTATATTCCGGGAGTGACCGCGGGGAGTCGCAGTCAGCACAAGTTGCCCGCATTACCGCGGCACTTGTTGCGTAACGGAGACACACGGTCACATATTACACTCGGAAGCTCGATCTTGGGCGGGGTCGACGATGACCAGGAAATCACAGGAGATGTGGAACAGCCAGGACTGTATTCGGAGAAGGCAGGCGAACCAAATGCTTCGCAGGACGCATTGACTACTGCGATCCGGGCGCGGCCAAAGCTGGTACAGATCACCGAGGAGGATGACGCAGACGACGAGGATGGTGATGACGAAGACGTTGCCGCTCAAGACCATATTAACGAAGCCCCAGGCGGCACGTCCGATAGCAAACACAGTGAAGTCACGTCGGTTGTATTATGTTCGAGTGGTGAAACAACTCGGGAAGATGGAAGGCTGTCTGAGGCAGACTCAGATGATGATGGTAGTTTTATACTAGACGTTGGGGTGGAGAGCGCCGCGCCGCTGGACAACCGAGCGCGGGAGAGCGAGACGCCGCAGGAGACAAGAGAGGGCTCTGGTAGCCCTTTCGAGGACCGGTTTCAAATATGAGAGGTCAGGGAAAAGTACTTTTTGAGACATACGCATGTAGATTAAGTAGAATAGATTCTAATGCGTATGAGTTGTAGCCTGGGTTGTGGATAGAGGCGAGCATAGAAGTTTGAAGATGCCGGGTGTTTCTCTGGTGAGATGAGTATAGAAGTTTGAAGGTGCCAGGTGTTCATGGAAGTCTCCCAGGTGTTTCACAAAATAGCGCCCGATTGTGATATTACAGGGGTCTCTACTCATTGTGACAGGGGCTTCTACCTACACTATTGGCTACCTACACTATTGGCTACCTACTTAGCTAAAGCGAGCCCTGCTACGTCCTATCATTTCGTACTAATCTGGCATAAGCGCCACTTAACTCGATCAACTAATTCAAGTCCATGAATCCTGAGGACCCTACGTGAACAGCTGAACAAATATAAATCCACTACTACGCTACGTTCGTAAAAGGGCACTCTATTGTTCTTTCCATGTAATTTTACGTATCTGTAGCCAAAGCTCGTTTCAAAGCGTATGAGATTAATTAACTTTGCTCATATAATCATATGTAGTCAACCTAGGTCACGTGCTGTACAAAAACCTTCGACAACTGTAACGACAGTCCCTTCTAGTCACCACGGTCTGATTAATCCGTTCCATTTTCTTCTTTGGTCATTATATACGTCTCCACATCTGGGTAACACACAGAGCCAAAGCCTGCTTCCACACTCAACGGCAACTGTTAGCCAATGAAAAAGTCGCGTGGTCATTTTGGTGTGTCTTGTACTACATTCTGTATATATTTGACTAAAGTTTCTTCTCCAGTTGTTGTAGGTCCCTGAACGAGGGGGTCCCTGCCCGATCCCTTGTTGCGTATATGCCAGCCGGAGAGACAGATCGAAGCTCTCGTGAATGACGATAAAAAATAAATGAGTTGGGGAGAGAAAGATAATAAGGGGGGAAAAGAAATGATCACCAAAAAGTAATTCCCAGTATCTTACTTTTCGCGTGACGAGTGCTCAAGGGAAAAGAAAAATCATATTACTCACCGATATCTTGCTTGGGCACATGGTCTATGACGTGCTCTTCTTCTTCTGGGCGGCTGTTGTCATGGTTAAGGCTTCTTTTTTTTGTCTATTGAAACGTGTGACGTGATTAGTGTGGCTGTGTATCTATCTCTCTGGTGTCACGTGTTCCGCGTGACCCCGCGGCTCCGACCGCGGACAATCGCGAACGATAATACTTTTGCGGAGCTTAGCGGAGACACAAAGAGAGAGAGAGAGAGAGAGAGAGAGAGAGGGGAGACTGACAAAGCAGTCAAGAGTGGTTATATGCAGTGATAACGTGGACCACCGCTACCATCGTATCACCACTTTCAAGACCAATGGACAGCGTACAATAAACAAGGCAAAGCGCGCGCGGCAGTTATGTCAGCATTCTGGTATATCCGGAAGCGCTGAGTAACCCTATTAATCTTTCGTCGTTAGTTGTGATACGATTCTCGAGGTATGATTTGATCACTGTATACGTGTTGGATCAAATTTCATTCCCCTCACCGAAAACTCCACAGGCCAAGCACAATGCCTGCGAAAGGCTCAGGTATAGACAAAAGGGAGCATAAAATGGGCGTCACGAAATTCCGTTGCAAACATTTTCATTGAGTCACGTTTGACCCCCCATCTTTCCCTCCCATTGTGATCTTTATCTTCGCCGGTTTTCCTTCCTTCCTCACAACAAGAAACAATTTTTTCAACTATTCCAACATCAAGAGAAACGAAATTGCAAAACAAAAAAAAAAAAAAAAAATGAGTCAAACAAAAAAAAAAAAAAACGGATCGCCTAGTATATAAACAGCCAATTTGCCACCCTCGAACCACCCCTTCAACTCTCTAGGTTCTTTTGATCAAGAGATTCGATCCCCTTCATTCAAAAACCACATATCATGTCCAGTTTCTCCGACATTGACAGACTCGCTATCTCTACCATCAGACTGCTCTCCGTTGACCAGGTCGCTGCGGCCAACTCCGGTCACCCAGGTGCTCCACTAGGTCTAGCTCCTGCGGCTCACGTTCTGTGGTCCCAGATGAAGCTCAACCCAAAGAACCCAGACTGGATCAACCGCGACCGTTTCGTGTTGTCCAACGGTCACGCCTGTGCTTTGCTATACTCCATGCTGCACTTGACCGGGTTCGACTTTTCCATCGAAGACCTCAAGAGCTTCCGTCAGCTGGGCTCCAAGTGCCCAGGTCACCCTGAGTTCGAGCTACCAGGTGTCGAGGTCACCACTGGTCCTCTAGGTCAAGGTATTTCTAACGCCGTCGGTCTTGCCCTTGCGCAGGCCAACTTCGCTGCCACCTACAACAAGCCTGGTTTCACGCTCAGTGACTCCTTCACCTACGCGTTTTTGGGTGACGGCTGTCTGCAAGAGGGTGTTTCTTCCGAAGCCAGCTCTCTGGCCGGTCACTTGAAACTGGGTAACCTGATCGCTTTCTACGACGACAACCAAATTACCATCGACGGTAACACCAACGTCTCCTTCTCCGAAGACGTTGCCAAACGTTACGAGGCCTACGGCTGGGAAGTTCTCCACGTCGAGAACGGTAACGAGGACCTTGACGGCATTCTAGCCGCCCTCAACCAAGCCAAGCAGTCCAAGGACAAGCCAACCCTGATCAAGATGACCACCACGATCGGTTTCGGCTCCCTAAACGCTGGCTCTCACTCCGTCCACGGTTCTCCATTGAAGCCTGACGATGTTCAACAGTTGAAGACTACGCTAGGCTTTGACAAGGACCAATCCTTCGTTGTCCCACAAGAAGTTTACGACTTCTACCACAAGAAGATCATTCAGCCAAGCCAAGAGCTCAACGCCGCTTGGGACAAGACTTTGCAAGAATACACCGCCAAATACCCTGACCTGGGATCCGAGGTCTCCCGCAGAATCTCTGGTGCTTTGCCTCAGGGATGGGAGAGTGCATTGCCTCTCTACACTCCTAAGGACTCCGCCGTCGCCACTCGTAAGCTCTCTGAGATTGTGCTCCAAAACATCCAGGGCACTTTGCCTGAGATGATTGGTGGTTCCGCCGACTTGACCCCATCCAACCTAACCAGATGGAAGGAGGCTGTCGACTTCCAGCACCCTTCTACCGGCCTCGGCGACTACGCTGGTCGTTACATCAGATACGGTGTCAGAGAGCACGGTATGGGTGCCATCATGAACGGTATCTCCGCTTTCGGTGCTAACTACAAGGCCTACGGTGGTACCTTCTTGAACTTTGTCTCCTACGCTTCCGGTGCCGTGAGACTATCTGCTCTTTCCGGTCACCCAGTCATCTGGGTTGCTACCCACGACTCCATCGGTCTAGGTGAAGATGGTCCAACTCACCAACCTATCGAGACTTTGGCCCACTTCAGAGCTCTACCAAACATGCAAGTCTGGAGACCTGCTGACGGTAACGAGGTCTCTGCCGCTTACAAGGTTGCGCTCACCCAGAAGCACACCCCTGCCATTATCGCCTTGTCCAGACAGAACCTACCTCAACTGGAGGGCAGCTCCCTAGAGAAGGCCTCCAAGGGTGGTTACGTCTTGCAAGAGGTTCAAGACGCCGACATCACTTTGGTTTCCACCGGTTCCGAAGTCAGCATCACTGTCGAAGCCGCCAAGTTCTTGGCTGGTAAGAATGTCAAGGCCCGTGTCGTGTCCTTGCCAGACTTCCACACCTTCGACCAACAATCTGAAGAATATCAATTGTCTGTCTTCCCAGACGGCGTCCCCATCATGTCTATCGAGGTCTTGTCCACATCTGGCTGGTCCAAGTACGCTCACGAATCTTTCGGTTTGGACAGATTCGGTGCCTCCGGTAAGGCCCCAGAAATTTACAAGGCTTTCGAGTTCACCCCTGAGGGCATTGCCACCAGAGCTGAGAAGACGATCGCTTTCTACAAGGACAAGCAAGTCACTTCCCCTCTACACAAGCCATTTTAATTCTGCTATTTCATTGCGGCGGCACCCTACGGTATGTTGCTGTCGAATATAAAGTATAAAGTATAAAGTATAAAGTTTTATGAATCTTCGAGATGATAATATATGCAAGAGGGCACAACGTCTGTCATGGGCGAAAAGATCTATATTTGAGAGAGAAGCTTGACAAAGCTCTTAATATACAATTTTAGTTTTATATTCTTCGTTTTCACTAACCAAGCTCGTAATTCCAATCCCCGTTACTGAAATGTTTCAGAGGTCAGGTCAAATGGCAACTGATGCGTATTTTTTGCGTTCGTCCTGTCACTATCTTCGAGTAACTTCAACAAAGCTTTGGTAATAAAAAACGAAACCTTACAGACACTAATCTCTGCTTCGAGATTCATTACCAGTTCTATTTGCACGCATTCTCATGACGCAGAAACCAATCGCAGTAGCCTTTGTTTGCCTAGGTAACATATGTCGCTCGCCCATGGCGGAGGCAGTTTTTGCACATACGGTCAAAGAGAAGGGCCTTGAGCATCGCTTCTCTAAAATTGACTCTTTTGGTACTGGAAACTGGCACAAGGGGGAGAATCCTGACCCTCGTTCTGCCTCCACCTGCCGTAGCCATGGCGTTCCTGTGGATCACCGCGCTCAGCAGATCAGAGGACATCATTTTGATGAATTCGACTACGTGATCTGCATGGACGAGATGAACTTGAGAAACCTAAACAGGATGAAGCCAAGCGACTCCAAAGCTAAGATCTCGCTGTTTGGAAACTGGAATTCCGGGAACAAGTTCAGAGAAATTGTGGATGATCCTTACTATGGTGGCGACGATGGCTTTGAATACAACTTCAAGCAAATTCAGTACTTTAGCGAACAATTTCTCGAAAGAGAGCTCTAAAATGTGCCGTTTTCACACATCGCATGGAGTACAACTAGATGTATAGCTACTCAAAGCTTGAGCATAATATATATTCGATGCTAACCTAGTATACTTGTATTCCTTACATATTGCATCTTTCACGTTCAAGGTCCTGAAGACTGTTTTGATGTTTTTCTGATAAACAGCGACATTAAGGAAACACAAGGTTAATACAAGCAAACCGTGTCATATTATTATTCTGTAACATAAACGTTAAACCCATAATCAGTGTCAAGCCAAAGAGGAGTTGGACAGCTTTTGAGCTCTTCACCCACAACTCTAAAAGCCGTATTCATTATGCAATAGTCCAATATAAGTTGAACGTTAATGTCTTGAAAAAGAGTTTTATAAGAGGTTCGAAGCCCGTAGTACTTGGCCTCGAAGATTTGAGCATCTGATAAACATGTCACCATGAAAGTAATGACAATAAATAGTCTATTAGGGGTCAAATACCTCGATCATTGTGTAAAAAACAAGGTTTCGTTCAAAAGAAAAAAATGGACCTCTATTTGAGCTGAAATTGATAATGGATCAAGGATCTAGTCTATTACAATATTGAACCTTATTCCCTAATAATCATACTCATTTGGCCGTCATTTAATAATTCCATGAAATCATGTCGCTCGATTTAGCTAAATCGTGGTTTTGGTAGAGGAACAGATATGTGAACAACGATTTTCTCCAGGATTTTGTACAAAGCACAGCTTTTTTATTGTAACTAAAGGACAGAAGCAATTGCCTTCGGCTTTGCTAGTTTTATCGGACCTGTTTCACCATTTAGATTTTCCATCATTAGCCGCCGAACAGTATCTAATCGGCATGCAGTACGAACAATGATATGAGGTAAAACAACCCTACGTAAGCTACATATATAGTCATGTTCCTCAGGTGAGGAAACTGAACCTTCACGAATTTAGAGCTTTAGCAAGCTAGGCTGTTACTTGAGACAACAATTAGGTGAACAGTCGGAATGTCGTTATCACGCTCGTTGGACATAAAACTCTGGAAAACTGACATCAGTACATAAATAAAGGTAGCCTCCAGGGCGGGTTTTTCAGCATTATTATGCTTCTTGATGAGGTGGGCACATATATATCCTGTAGGGACTTCTCGGTTATCATTCGAATTTACGAGGGTTTTTCGATAATAATTTAAATTTACAAGGCACTATATGCTATATCCTTTCAAACTCTTCTTCGCGGTAGACGAAATCAGTCCCACATCGTCTCGCAAGCCAGGATTTTTGGTAATCGAAATACCTCCAAGATATCTCCTCGGATTGCTCCATCCCAGGGGGAAGCTTTTCCACCTCTTTATAAAACCAGCACCGATTGACCTTGTTGAACTGCCAGCCGCGCATGGTTAATTCCCTGGCTGCCAAAAACTGCTCGTGGGTTCCCTGATAATGATAAAAGATGAAAAACAGAGTGTCAAGGTCGAACTTCGACATTATGCGCGCCAACGATGTTCTGGAATATATGTCATTCTGCTTTGGATGAGACTTGGTAGAGTCCACAGGTTCATTTGACACCAAGCGAATTGTCTCGTTAGGGAAGAATATGGACGTAGGGTGCGGCAAAGACAGCACGTTATGATGTAAATGTGGAGTATCTGCGTCTAAGGAATCTGGACAATTCAGCAGTGAGGACTCAAGCTGAGATGCCATTTCTGCTGGCATCGTTTCATGCGGCTGTAATAAAGTGCGTTTAGTTTCCAGCCAATAATCCAAACCAGGATGGAAAAGACCGTTCTGGAAAGCGCTATAATGACTTCTATCCTGACTCAAAATCTCATCAATCTGCTTCGAATTGTCTCTAGGAGGCTGAGCCTGCGCTTGCTGTAGGTTTTGGCTGTGATTTTGATTTTGATTTTGACTTTGGCTTTGACTTTGAGTCTGCTTTTGATTTGAATCCTGCTGACTTTGAGTTTGGCTATGATACTCGCCCGAAGTTTGTGCCTCAGTAGACGCTTGCGGAGAGCTTTCTCGTTTGAACTGAAGTGACGCTAAGTTGGATACGGAACCCGAGGGCGATGCTATTGTGCTAGGAGCCTTATGGCTTTCAGCTACGGAACTTGATGCAGAGGGAGGTGGAACAGCGCCAGGGGAACCTCGCTTCTTAGGCGAACGTTCCGCTTTGTTGGTTTTTCCAGGCTTCAAAGGCGTATCGACGTCCCTCGACTCCTCTCCTGGCTGTAGCTCACATCCCATGTCCTCATAAATCGTGTCATACTCTATAAAGTCTGGGTCGTCATTGTTTTCAACGTAGTATTGAATATCCTCCTGGTATTCCTCAACCGTGTCTGGCTCCAGTTCATTATTCTGAAGTAACTTCAGTATGTTCTCGAGGTTAGTGATGTGGAAAATGTGCCTTTCACACTGCTCACTCTCATCCTGTGCTTCGAATGATTCTAGCTGCTTTTGGAGTTCCTCCAGGCAATCTTGCACGAACAGGAACTGATCGCGTTTTTTAAGTTCGCGAGGATCCTTAATGATGTCTGGGTTCGTCAGCGCCTCTGTAGAAAACTGCTTGGTCTTCATAAGTTTCTCAACTGACTTAAACCGCTCCATTCCAGACTCGATCAGTCTGCGGTTCTCCATTAGCACTTGTTGTTTGTCTTTCACATCTTCTTTGCTGAGCCATGTTTTTATCTGGTCTCTGTGCTTCTGAAGCTTCTTGATTTCACGTTTGAGATCACTTTCGAGCTTCTCGCGGTAGGAAATGTTCGATGCATCCGTACTTTGAAACTTATCATATACTTCCTCGAAATCTTGTAGACCTTCTTTGACCTTTTTCAGCAGTCTCTCAATGTCCTGCTGAAGTTTTCTTTGTGACATTTCGATATAAGACACACTAGAACGTGATTAATTAACCAGTTTTAGTTACACCTTAAACGTTCCTTGTCCTGTATCGAGTTTACCTTCACGTCTGGGCCCTGGGTACAGTTCTCTTGGAAGTTTAACAAGTACTCAGTAAATGGCTTCAGAAACATTAGTGAGGGTAACTAATTTAAGACTAAGATCAAATAGCCTTGATATTGAATATATCAATCGAGGGACCTCGCTCAGAGCGTATGATCTATTTGTGATTGGCTTCTTACTTCCTATATATCACTGGAATCTTACAGACGCTAATATCTGTCTCTTATGTTGTATGTAGCATCTTCACCTGCTCACATAATTTTTGTATGCAAGGCCCTGATGGAGGCCAGACTTGAGTACAAGTCAGCGGGGCACCGTACCCTATTCCATTCTTCTTAAACACCATTCATAAACCCCAAGACTGACTACAGTGCTGGGCACGCTTTTGGCGATGCCCAATGTGTAACCATGGTATAAGGCTAGAAGGCCTTCTTTTTCAACTATCATGAGCGCCAGTCTCAAGAAGTTAGTGCTTGTGTAGGATTTGTAAGCTTTATACGCTTTGTTGGTATGTCCTGGGTGACCCAGCTGCTGCCAATCAATTACTTGGTACCGTTTTCGGACCGTATCGATCGGAAAAACTATAGTCTTTGAAACGATTCCAGCAATTACACTAGCGGAGCTTTCCAGTAATTGGATTACTGAGGAGTCTCGATCTGGTCTTTGTTCGCAGAATATCTTTACAGACTCGTAAGTAGCCAGGATCGATGAAGTCGCTACAGCAATGGACACAATCGATGAAGACACTCCCTTGAAAAAACCACGAAAACCTTCATGCCTCCAGATTTCCTGTGCGGTGCTCAGCATTGTACTGAGCTCGCGACTATGATTTGCAATAAACCTTGTTCTCAACACATCGCACGGATACGATGCGATTGCGCTGCATGTGCCTGATAAAGCACCCACCATACCTGTGTGAATCTGGGCCGGCAATTGGCTCTTCGAAAGCAGTTTATTGAGTATTGCGTAGGAGGTGAACTGAGTCGATCCATATAGGATATACATGGCCATCGCAGGCACATTGCCCTTCCAGAGGGCCCTCACTCCTTCTTGCCGTACCAGTCTTTTAAATGTAACAAGGATCCCCCCATATTGTGCTTCGTTTGCAAGCTGCAGTTGCAATCTGATCTTCAATGTATCCAGCGGAGCCGTGACAATTCGGGCACTAATCCCAGATAAACACCCTGCGACCAGAGACTGGAATACCGGAACTTCCTGGCCTTTACGTAGATGGTCTTCGGCCATGTGAGTAGTTGGCCCAAATACGTCTTCGTGGAGGCCCAAGGTTATCCATTCATAACCGTAAGTTCAGTATCTCTTTCAGTTGATGCACCAGGGTCGGTCATTTTGAAAAAAAACTCTAGGTCATCTCATCAAATAAATCAAGAAACATAGCTTAAGCGTACGCCAGAAGACGAACTTTCGAGCCCCAAACGCTATGCTTGAAGCCCAAACGGGAGTTTTAGACCAGGTAGATGGCTCGTGTAAAATTCAGTGCGGAGAAACGAGTGTTCTGTGCTCAGTAACGGGCCCAATCGAACCTAAGGCTAGACAGGAACTGCCTTCACAACTGGCACTCGAAATCGTTGTGAGGCCATGTAAAGGGGTACCCAACACAAGGGAAAAGCTACTTGAAGACCAGATTCGTGGAGTGCTGACCCCCATTTTGGCACGTTACTTATATCCAAGACAGCTTTGTCAGATTTGCTTCCAAATTCTTGAAAGCGGTGAGCCTGACGAGAGCTATAGCGTGAAGGAGCTGAATAGCTGCATCAACGCGGCATACCTTGCTTTGATAGACTCGGGAATTGGGCTTCAAAGCTCATTTGCTAGCGTCTGTCTTTCCGTGAATGGACCCAACAACGAGATTTGCATAAACCCTGCGTCGGACCAGTTGATTCGTTCGACATCATCACACTTACTGGCTCTAGAGATGGGACCTGGGAGCAAAAAGACACAAAAAGTTCTTCTAATCGAGAGTCATGGCGCTTTCACAGAGCAGCAGCTGTTAGATGTTCTTAGCAAGGGCGAGGAAGCTTGCCTACAGGTGGCTCAAGAGCTGAGAAGTGCGGTAGAAAGAAAGATCAGCAATGATTTCATCTGGAAACACTGAGTTGATATAATTGTATATTAATTAAAAAGATGGTTATTTCACTTACATATGACAATGTAATTGCTTACAGTGTCAGTCGTTTCAAATTAGCAATTGTGGCCTCCAGACCTTCGATCTCAGCCAACGTGTTTTGTAACCTGGCCAAATTAGAAGCCTTGGCCTGTTCGTTAGCTTTCTCTTCGTAATCCTTACTGTTCATGATCTTATCAATACCCTCCTTGGTCTTCTGTGCTTTTTCCAATTTGCCCTCAGTCTTGGAGATTTCAGATTCGATGTCGACGTGGCCCTTGACCAAAACGTGCACGTTTACTTCAGGTGTGACAGCTTGCAAAACGGCACCTTCTGGAATTTCAGACACGTTCTTCACAACAGTAACCTCGTCAATAGCCTTAATCAACGACACAATTGAGTCCTTCTGGGTCACAGCAGTATCGAAGAAGGCATCGCTCGAAGACTCGATAAAGACTTTACCGTTCTTCAGAATACCATACTGAGCAAGCAGCGAACGGGCTTCCTTGATTGTGTCCAGAATCAATTCGTATTCCTCACCAGCCTTCTGATTGTCGAAGTCCTTTCTATAAACAGGATAAGAGGCCTTCACAATTGTTGGAGACTGTTCAGAAGTACGCTTTGGTAAACGTTGCCACATTTCTTCGGAAATGAAAGGCATGAATGGGTGAATCAATCTCAAAGCATTGTCGATCAAGATGTACAGAGTGTCCTTAGCAGACTTCTTCTCAGCATCAGTACCTTCGGTGATCAAGTACTTGGAGTTTTCAATGTAAACATCACATACCAAATACCAGAATTCATAAATACCGCTTGTAGAAGTGAGGAAATCACGTTTGTCCAAAGCCTCGTTTATGCTCTTCGCGTAATTGGTCATCTTGTTCAAAATCCATTTTTCAACCAAGGATTCATTGCCAGACAATTTCTCCATGCTAGGAGGTTGGTAGTCTTCGCCGAGACGGATCAAAGCGAACTTAGTAGCCTGGTAAATCTTGTTACAGAACTTTCTGTAACCTTCAACACGCAAAATGTCCAAGTTGATGTCGCGGCCACCGGTGGTGTAGGCACATAACGCAAATCTGAGAGCGTCAGTACCACATTGTGGAATACCATTTGGATAAGATTCCTTTTGGCCGGCTTTAGCCTTCTCAACTTCCCTTGGGTCCAAGTTACCTGACAGTAGTTTGGCGTGCAAATCTTCTAGCTTGATACCACAGACAACATCCAATGGGTCTACCACATTTCCCAGAGACTTGGACATTTTGCGTCCCTGAGCATCACGGACTAAAGAGTGGCAGAATACTTCTTTGAAAGGAATCTCACCAGTCAGCTCTAAGCCAAGCAAGATCATTCTTGAAACCCAGAAGAATAGAATATCCCAACCAGTCTCCAACATAGAGAATGGATAAAACTGAGAAAGATCCTTCGTTTTGTCGGGCCATCCCAACGTAGAGAAAGGCCATAGACCAGAAGAAAACCAAGTATCCAGGACGTCCTCATCTTGCTTCAATGTGTACTTAGCATTGGGGAATTTCTTAGCAGCTTTTGCTTCAGCTTCTTCCAAGTTTCTGCCAGAAACCCAGTACTCGCCATCAATCTGATCGTTATCCTGTCCTTCGATATCAACAAAGTAGACAGGGCAACGGTGACCCCACCATAGCTGTCTGGAAATACACCAGTCCTGAATGTTTTCAAGCCAGTGGAAATACTCAGCTTCAGAAGATTTAGGGGTGATTGTGATTCTGCCATCTTTGACTGCTTTAATGGCCTTCTCGGCCATTTGAGATTGCGAAACCCACCATTGTGGTTTTAGCAGAGGCTCAATGACATCCCCAGATCTGGAGCAGGTTGGGATCGTCATTTCATTGTCTTCTTGGCCAATGTACAACCCCTTCTGCTTCAAGGCCTCGATAACATTCTTTCTGGCATCAAATCTCTTCATACCAGCCCATTCAGGTCCACAGTTCTCGTTCAGCAAACCTGTGTCGGTCAAAACATTGATAAATTCAAGGTTGTGACGCTTACCAGTGTTGTAGTCATTCTGGTCATGGGCGGGAGTCATCTTCACCGCACCAGTACCAAAATTCATGTCAACAGCTTCGCTGTCACAGAAGATAGGAATCTTTCTAGGCAAAAATGGGTGTTGGACAAATTTGCCATGTAGATGCTTATAGCGGGGGTCATCTGGATGAACAGCGACACCGGTGTCACCAAACATAGTTTCGGGTCTCGTGGTGGCGACTATTAGCTTTTCATCAGAGTCCACAACAGGGTATGCAAACGAGGTCAACACACCGAACTCAACCTTCTCATCGTAACCTGGAACAGATAGTAAGGTTCTTGCCTTGATATCCTTATTCTCCACTTCCAGGTTAGAGATTGCAGTGTTTAGCTTCACAGACCAGTTAACGAGTCTGTTAGCACGGTAAATGACACCTTTCTCGTGAAGTCTAACAAAGGCTTCGGTAACAGACTTCGTTAGCTCGGGACTCAAGGTGAAAGCCTCACGGCTCCAGTCGTACGAGGCACCCAACTTGTTAATTTGGTTCTTGATGCGCTTATGGTAGTCCTCTTTCCACTCCCATATTTTTTCGACGAAGGCTTCTCTACCATAATCGTGTCTAGTCTTCTTTTCCTTAGCCCAAACTTGTTTCTCGACAACAGACTGAGTAGCGATACCAGCGTGGTCAAATCCGGGCAAGAAGAGCACGGTCTTTCCCTTCATCCTATTGTAACGGATCAAAGAGTCCTGAATAGCGATGGTGAGACCATGTCCGATGTGCAACGCACCAGTAACATTTGGTGGGGGAGCTGGAATACAGAACAAACCTTCTGGCTTAATCTCGCCTTCTTTTGTGAACTCAGGCTCGAAGAATCCGGACTTGACCCACCAGTCGTACCATGAACTCTCAACGTTGGCTGGGTTGTAAGCTTTGAGCGCAGGGTCTTCGAGTGAGACCAAAATTTTCTTCTCGCCGGCAGCAGTCTTGTCAACAAACTCAGGGATTGGCACCACCACCTTCTTCTTCTTCTCTTTCTTGGGGGCAGCCGCTTGCTTGCTGGCCGCCTCTGCTTTCTTGGCTTGCTTTGCAGCAAACTTCAGCAATTTCTCAGCCTTCTTTCTTTCTTTCTCGATCTCTTTAGGAGTCTTCTCAGAGCCATCTTCTTTCAGAGGGTTGATGATAATTTCTCCGGTCTTCGGATCCACTGGAGGCAGCTGTTCTGAACTCATAATGCTATTCCAGGTTGATGCAAGCCTAATGGACGCGGACCTTCCTACAAAGGGTAGTTTATTTCGTGCTTGTGGTACTGAATATCTTACGCTTGGCACTACAAACCTCGCGAAACTCTTATACATCTATTTACAAGATTTATATTTCAAGATTCAATCTTGAATTGAACAAAATTGAGTCCAGAGGACTGCTTGGTGGGATTGAGTCAGTGAAACCCGTAAAATTTTTGTACTCTCAATAAGGAAAAAATAATCAAATTAGGAAATGTCCTGTTAATTTCCAAAAGCGGATTATGGTCGAAAAAGGTTAATTTCCTAGAACGGCAAACTAGCTCCATAAGGCAGGAATGTCGGAAATGGAATATTTGCCTTTTTGGAAAATATGTACGTATATGGTAATGCTGACCCAAAGTAGAAGGACTTCCAAGCTGGGGAAATATCAATAATTATTCCTATACGGGGATCGCCAAACCTTTTATCACAAAAATCCATTCTGGCATCTGAGAGGGCTAACGTCGGGTTCAGCTGGCATCATACAGTACAGGTCAGGAAAATCAGTAAACTATCTTGAGAAGTGGTTATCAGCTTGCAACCCATGCATCTTGCAGCAAGGAAACGCTACGATATGGCCTTATTATTGTTAAAGAATTGTGACAGAAAATCTTTCGAGGCGGCAGGTATCCTAGCTTGTATTACGCAAATTGTAGGTTCAGACGAATCCGGTTGATGATTACTTCTTATGTTGGTGCATATTGAGAATTCGAATCAAAGTTCAAAAATTGATGTTTTTGTCAGAAATAGTTGATTATGGAAAGGTGTGTCACTTGGTGCTCCTTCTCCGGACTTTCAGCCTGAAATTTATTGCCTGTGTGGTATTTCTGGTCAGCATTTCAAAACGGTCAGCTATTGAATGTCTTTTCAAGCCACACCAAGTGTTGCCAGGAATAGATTTTCAGGCGAGAGGATACATTTCGAATTCATAGCCTGTGTGCACTGTCACAGATACGTACTCAATTTTACCTTAAGTGGGTCTGAAGCGCAAACAAACATGTCAAGAGCCATATACTATCACGAGAACAACCCACTAAGGGGACACAATTTTAAATCGTTTCCCGTAGGTCGATCTTTTGTTATGACGACTCATGACTAAAACAAAACTCTTTAAAAATAATATATAACTCTTGAGCCACATTAGGCTTCTTTCCGTTCAAATGAGATAGATCTTGCCTCGTTCGCCTTCAACAGAGGTCGAATATATATATATACTCATCGCATTATATCCAAACATGTAACAATGTTGCAGATACACTTATAAGTGACATTTATTCACTAAATTGCATATATGAATGATAGTCTAAAAAGATAGTTGGCATACTACTAATAAATTGGTGGTACAGAGTGCGTGAGCGCGTGAGCCCTTGTTCATACTGACCATCATCACTTTATGAAGTAAGCATGTGTTACGGTCTAAAAATTTTTTGGTTACCACATATGCCATCTCGTCTCATCTCATCTCATCTCATCGCATCCCATCGCATCATATAGTACTCTACTTAGCGATACACATACCCGCAGATCAAGTCTCTCTACACATTCAGATTTCAAGAAATGTCGAGGGTTATTGTTAAAGGTATTCCAAAATATCTGACAGAGGACAAACTGAAGGATCACTTCGGCAAACGATTGGCAACAATTCATAAAGGCGAAAACATTTCTGAGTCGTTAACGGATGTTAAAATTCTGAAGAACAGGGCTGGTGAATCTAGAAGATTTGCGTTCGTTGGATTCAAATCCGAAGAAGATGCCTTCGACGCTGTCAACTACTTTGACCAGTCATTTATCGATACCTCCAAGATTGAAGTTAGCATGGCAAAGAGTTTTGCCGACCCACGAGTCCCTCAGCCAATGCGTGAAAAAAGACGTGAGGCGCTAAAGCGTCTTCACGAAAGAGAAGAGCAGCTTTTGGAAGACAAAAAAGCTAAGAAGCAGCAGCAGCAGCGCGGTCCTGCTAAACACAACTTGGATGCCGAAATCAAGAGCAATACGCAGTTACAAGAGTTCCTGGATACCATGAAGCCTAGCGCCCAGGTCACCTCCTGGGACAATTTGGGCGGTGCAGTTCAAGCAGCAAATGATGCCCAAAATACTGTCTCAAGCGATGCTCCACAAGGTAATTCACTGCTAGCGCAGGCGTTGGCCATGAAAACCGGCGAGCCCAGCGGAAATTTCAAAGTGCAAGAAAACGAGAGTGACGATGAGTACACTATGTTGAACAATAAAGCAAATGACGGTGGTAACGAAGATGGCGGTGAGGAAGAGCAAATGGTGAAATTGGATGACTTCGAAGATAAAACAAAAGAAAATATGGCTCAAGATGAGAAAGTCTCTGACTTCAATTGGTTAAAGCAGCACCGCATAAGGATCAAGGAGAACACGGAAGGTACCGAGAATACGGACCCCGAAGGAGTCACGGCTCGCCCCAAGTCCGATATCAGAGAAGAGGACAACGTCGAGAGCACTGAGGACCCAGAGTCTACCGAGCAGCAGGAAAGCAAGCTTGACACGACGGAGGAAGAGAAGTTCATTCAAAAAATTGAGGCCACCGGTCGTTTGTTTCTCAGAAATATTCTCTATACCGCTACCGAAGATGATTTCCGCAAGCTGTTTGCGCCATTCGGAGAACTCGAAGAGGTACACGTCGCTTTAGATACGAGAACCGGTAAGTCAAAGGGGTTCGCCTACGTCATGTTTAAGAACCCAGGCGATGCTGCGAACGCTTACGTCGAGCTTGATAAGCAGATTTTCCAGGGAAGGCTCCTACATATCTTGCCTGGTGAGCAGAAAAAATCACACCGCCTTGATGAGTTTGATCTGAAGAATCTGCCTCTCAAGAAGCAGCGCTCTTTAAAGAGGAAAGCAAATGCATCGCATGACACTTTCTCTTGGAATTCTCTGTACATGAATCAGGATGCCGTGTTGGGTAGTGTTGCCGCAAAGCTGGGCGTGCAAAAGTCTGATTTGATAGATGCTACGGATGCAAGCGCTGCTGTTAAGCAGGCATTGGCCGAGGCGCACGTTATCGGTGATGTAAGAAAGTATTTTGAGTCGAAGGGAATGGATCTCACCAAGTTCGAACAGTTCAAGTCTCCTAGTGATCGTGATGACACCGTTCTATTAGTTAAAAACTTTCCATTCGGAACTACTCACTCTGAACTTGCAGATTTATTCCTACCTTTTGGTAAGCTTCAAAGACTTCTTTTACCCCCGGCACAAACAATTGCAGTTGTTCAGTACCGGGATGCCACCTCTGCAAGAGCCGCTTTTTCCAAATTAAGCTATAAACGTTTCAAAGATGGTATTTTATATCTGGAAAAGGGTCCTAAGAACTGTTTCAGTAGAGAACCTGAGGGAGACGAGACTATGGTAGACGAGATTGTTGCTCAAAGTACCAACGTTAAGGAAGCTCGGACTACTGGAGATGAAATCATGCAGACTGCTACTGCTTCGAAGCCTGAAGATGACGGTACAGATGACGTTGTCGACGGTCCAACGGTTTCCATATTCGTTAAGAATCTCAACTTCTCTACGACTGGTAAGGAATTGACTGAAAAGTTCAAAACGTTCGGTGGTTTCGTGGTTGCTCAAGTTAAAACTAAGCCTGATCCAAAAAATAGTAACAAAACGTTATCTATGGGGTTTGGCTTTGCTGAATTCAAGACCAGAGAACAAGCGTTAGCCGTCATTGATGCAATGGATGGCGCTGTTTTGGATGGGCACAGAATCCAGCTCAAACTATCCCATCGCCAAGGTGGACAAAGTTCGTCCTCTGGAAAATCCAAGAAGGGCACAGGGAAAATTATTGTCAAGAACTTGCCGTTCGAAGTTGAGCGTAAGCAGATATTCGAATTGTTTAGCTCCTTTGGACAACTCAAGTCTGTTAGATTGCCTAAGAAATTCGACAAATCTGCGAGAGGTTTTGCCTTCGTGGAGTTCCTGCTGCCCAAAGAAGCCGAAAACGCCATGGAACAGCTTCAGGGTGTACATTTGTTAGGTCGTAGACTCGTCATGCAACATGCAGAAGAAGAGCCTCAAGATGCTGAAGAGCAGATTGCCAGAATGACTAAAAAGGTGAGATCTCAAGTAACCACGCGAGAACATGCTGCTTTAAGGAATGGAGGCCGCAGAAAAGTCGATCTTGATGATGGGTTGGATGAAAATGACGGTTTGAATGGTGTATAGACATGATTCTGAGCGCCCAGAATACTTTTGAGATAATAATGAGGAATATCTAAATATTTAAATGAGCTATTTACTCGTACTCCTTAAAATGTTTTTGAAATTCTCTAACATCGTTTTTCTCTTGCTCCAGTGTTTGCCGACAAGCAGGTGAATCCCACTTGGCCCTCTTAGGAAGCCTTAGAACAAAAGCGACTACTCTCCTGCCGAACTGTAAGTCAATGCGCTCATCCGGTTTGAAAGTAGCGACATAGGTTTTTGGTGGTGCTCCGTCTATACCCTCATAAACAGAAAATTGCAGATAATTTTGTTCATAGTCATTTATGAGACTTCTGTAGCCTTCATCATTTGGACCATTAAATTCTTGAAACTCTAACTGCGCGTTATTAGTGTATTTCGTGTTGTTGAAGTGGACTTGTCTCTCAAGTGCTGATTTAAACTTGTTTATCAAGTATTTTGGGACTGGAATAATCTGTTTGTGATAATGGATTGAATTCTCTGAATTTATTTCAAATGCGACCGTACCCATTTCGAATTTTGTGAAGTTCATTTTCGCTATGGCTTCCTCATATTTCTGGCTCTCTCGCCAAAAAGGATCGTAAGACAAATCTGCTGAGGAGTTATGCCTTGCTTTCATCTTTGGAATATGTTTAATTGGTATTACGAGGCAGTGACCTGGGAAATTCATGTTACTAGTTGGAAGTGTAAGCGGGCCCTTTGCAGTTGTTAGATATGCATGCTCTCCAATAGATATAATCAAGTGATCTTCAATAGATGAATTGCTGAAACAGAAGCGGCATTCTTCTGGCAAGACTTGCTTAGGCTTCTTTGAAATTCTCGAATTGTCTGCATTTTCGCTCTCATGGGTTCGTTTATTGGTTATCTCTACCTCGTAAGGGTTTTTGCCTAATGTTTGCGGTATATCTTGATTATTAACACCTGTGGCTACAGTAAACGCGTAAGCCCATTTAGCGCCTGAATCGAATTGCGCAAGGTTAAGACATCTTGTTGTATCGTTTGTGCTTGCCCACTTAAAGGGTGCTATCTCTTGGAAAGTATCATTACCAGTCGCTGAAAAATGATATTTAGGATGCGTGTTTGTTAAAACAAAATCCACAATAGGGCTCGATGAATCCTCGCTGCCCATGCTGTCTGAAACAGACTTGCTGAGATCATCTGTAATCAGTAAGTCAATACCTTGCTTTCCAGCGTTTTGGAAGGTACTTTGAATTTCCTCTTTCTTCCCCTCTAAGAACTTTTGATCCCCAGTGATATATCCGACACGAATGCCACTCGACGTCTTATAGACGCCGTATCCGTTAAGTAAAGTTAAATTGGTTCCTAGCTGTTGCGAACCAGGACAATCCGACAAACGGTGCCTTCCGTTGGTGAAGAAAGTAGGAACCGCAGAACATTTCCCTTCCAAATCTTTGTCAAACTCAATAATATGCCCTAATAGGATTGCGCAATCAAATGGACCGGCCTTTCCATTCAATTGTTCCAATTTTGACAACACCGTGCTCAAGGCTTCCACATTTGACCGAAGGACTAATCTTCAAAGCATAAAAGTCAGTATCAATGCTCAAGACACTGAAAATGGAGGTACACATACACTTTCGGCATTTTATAGCTTGATAACGGCATCACAAGAAGTCTGCGATGACCTGAAGACCGCTGCTGTTTGAATGGATTTTCGTAGTGATCACGTGGATTGTTGATTTACGTCGTCGCTTCACCTCGAACCATCAACCATGATGTTTGAGCAGAGCAAGTGATTGAGATTCAGGAGTATTATGCTTTGATTCTGAAAATACCTGAATAACAGAAATGTTCAATTGTATACCCGCTAAAAAGTAAATAAAATTAGTCCTTAGTAAAATGTTGCGAATGGATCTGCGTGCTCTGGACCGCCGTAAATCACCCCACTTGACCCATTCTTACCCTTCTTATGTCTGTACGTGAAGCCAACCAACTTAGACACAGCATCGGAATCATCAACCATTGCACTCAATTTGTCTTGACGTTTGAAGACATCGGCATATTTGGCCATGTCAGCCTCACTTGTGAAGTCGTCGAAATAACCTGCATCTGTCTCGTTATCGAGCTGAGGAATGAATGGAGGGCTGACGTTTCTAAGGTTTTCGAAGCTTATCTCGGCGAAATACTTCATCTTCTTGACATGTTCGAATGATCTAAGTCTGCTGATAGGATCAGCGATCAACCTAATGATGAGATCCCAGGTCCGGTCTGAGAAAGCATAGCGCCCGTTGTCACACCTAGGTCTTCTTAGAACTTGTTTCCAGCACCTTAAGTTCTCGTAGGTCTCATTAGTCGACGATCCACTAAAAGGCGTGTATCCCACTAAGCTTTCGAAGAGGATACATCCCAAAGACCAATAGTCAACTGTAAAATCATAATTTTTGGCCTCTAAGACTTCTAGAGCCATGTAATCAGGAGATCCAACGGTAGAAGATGCATAATTTACGTCATTCTCCCTGAGATTTGTATACATTTCTCGGCGGTCATTCATAGATTTTTCTTCAAACTTAGGAAAGTCCAGATTCTTGACCTCTTCCAATCTGATTTTCATGCTTTCTATCCTCTCCATTGACACGGTACCAGCAGCCAAACCAAAGTCAGTGAGCTTTATGTGGCCTCTAGAGTCGATGAGGAAATTCTCTGGTTTCAGATCTCTGTGCGTGTAGCCCAGCTGATGCAGTGCATCAACTGCGCAGAACATTTCACTAATATAAAACCGTGCATGGGGTGCTTGCAAGAATCTTGTGTTGATTAGCAGGGTTCTATAGTCTCCTCCGGGGACAAACTCCATCGCCAGGTAGAGACTCGAAGGATCCTGAAAAGCATATAAGAGCTTGACTAACCACTCAGATCTTGTCGTCGTCAAAATATCTCTCTCAGTCAAAACGTGGTTGGTCTCATTTAGTTTTATCAGTAACTTTTTGTTTAAAATCTTCAAAGCACAGATCTCTCGCGTGTCGCGCTTCCTTGCAAGGTAAACCTGACCATATCCTCCTTGACCCACCTGTGTAATCATTTCAAAGTCCTTGTTTTTGGGCTTCAGCCTTCTTTTCCGCAGAATGCCCGTTTCTTTAGTAAGGTAAGCTTGCCATTCTTTTGAAAGCTCCTCCCCAACAATGCCCTGAGTGCGCTGCTGCTCTAGATACTTCATGACCTGCCTCGTGCGTTCTCTTCTACTGATTACGTAGTCGAACATATCGCAATAGTAATCGAGAAAATACATTTGACACACATTCACCAGTCTCTTGGTATTAGTGGAAGAAGCTTTTCTATGGAAGTCCAAAGGTAACTTCTTGGGTGACTGTGTGTAATCAATGTCAACATTCGAAGTGTCATCAATGTCCATCATGGATGTTCTGGAGACATCGGCTCCATTCACCGATTTGGAGGGCGAGGGGTTGTCAACGTCGCCTCTGAATTTTGATGGTGTGCTAGGCGGATAGTGGTATTTGGGGGAGTCCACAGCTGCATCGAAGCTCAATTGCCCGATGTTGTCTGTAAGACTTTCAATATCCCGGTAGCGATTCGTAGTCGATTTCTGGTACATTTGCCTATCCAGTTATTGATTCGGTATACTTTGGAATGTCAAGGGAGTACAAACGCTCGATGCTCTTTAAACTTTTAGAATTGATCCAGGCCTCTGTTTACCTTTTCCTTTTCTGGATTGGAAATTATAGGCTTTGTTAATAAGTCACATGGTATCTCTAGAGAGGAACAAGTTCAGCTTGGAAACTTTAGCAACTGCGTTCGGCCCCACTTTGAGCTCACTTTTCATCCTGCATATATTTCCTGTACCAATCAGTATCACTTGTCTTTGATTTTTGTGTAGATGTGACTGGCGAAGCGGATAGTGCTGTGCTTGTGTTTCCTAAAATGTTAGATCTGTCGTCAGTAGTCAAAAAATCTTGCGTGCCCTGAGATTCAGACAAGAGCCTTTGTTGCATAGACTTGCGCATTTTGGCCCTATTTCTGAAGACAGTCGTTGGAGCGCGCAATGTATGAGCCATGCCCATACCTATTTCCTCACCGAAAGCATCGAAGGTAGTATTCTCTTGTTTTCCAAACTCCATTCTATTTTGTAGCTGGCGAGTGTGGGATAGTTGAAATTGCTCTTTGTACTTGCGAAACCTTCTGCCTGCTCTTTTTTTTTTAGGCTTGTCTTCGGGGATAGGAAGGGCTTTTGTGTTGGATATGTTTGGAGGATCCTGCAATTTACGCAGCTTTTCCAGAACTTGTTCCTTCCATTTAGCTCCTAGGGTCCCGCTGGGGCAACTCTTTGACCTATCCGCACGCGCACAGAGCGAGACTTTAGCACAAACCATTCGCAGTGCCTGCTTTTGAAACGACACTGGCTGTCCGCTCACAAGATCCGACTGGTATATATACCCTTTTTGCCGTACTCCGCTCGCATCAGTGTCGGATGTGTGGGAGGAATTCTTAGTTTTTCCTATGGAACTCAAGTTACAACTTGGAATCTCGCTCAATTCGGATAGGCCACCTGCTACAGCGATGAGAGACGCTGCAATCTGAGAACCCACTAATATGCACAGGTTCGGTGCCACATCTGAAACCAATGACGCGACGTACCTCTCTATCTTATCTCGAATATCGCATAATTCAAGAAGTACGTCAGCTGTTTGAATTACCAGACGCGAGTCCTCAGCCGTTAATGGTACATCCTGTTTAAACCCAGTATGCATAGCCATAGATAACACAAGAAAGTGTTCTTTACTAATGATATCCTCAAGTCCCCGAAGGTTTCCTTCATTAATATCAGACGTTTCCAAGTGTTTGACAACCTGTGCATAGCCTTTCGGAGATGTCATCAAAGACTGTAGTTCAGGAAATCTACGTTCATAGATCTTAGCCATGAGCTTCTGTAGCAGGCCCATCTCCTCCAGTACGATAGGTTGAAGTTTACTTAGCTGCATAGCGTTAAAGCTACTTTTCTGACCCATCATCTCGTAGAGCTTGAATCGTTTCGAATAGACTCTCGATACCTCCAAAGGTCCCTTCAGTGAGCCTTCTGACGATAGAGAGGGCTGCTGCGCTTCGAGTAATTCTGAGAGATCATCTGACGAACCTCCATTATCATTCTCTTCTTCAAGCTCCACCTCAACGACTTCTTCTTCCTCTTCTTCGCTACCGAAATCCTCATTCAAGTCATTCAAAAGGTCCTCATTATCCATCTCGCATGTGTCTGCAGTCACTCAATGCCTTGAATCTAGCCGAATTTAGTATCGTTAAAGTTCGTTATTCTTACATCGAAACAAAGGCAGAACAACATTTGCGTACACAGTGACATCAACAGAGTATTTCAAATTGGCTAACCACTGGAAAATTTTCAAAAGAGCGATGCGATGAGCTGAGATTATTCTCAAGTTGTGAGTAAAAGTAACGAAAATGTCTAACATTGTTGGTATTGAGTATAATAGAGTGACAAATACCACCTCCACGGATTTTCCAGGTTTCCAAAAGGATAAAAGTGCTGAATGGAATATTCAGAACTTCAGAGACACCTTTGATGTTAGGATCTCTTCCTTGGACGAAAGAGAGGCAAACTTTGACCTTGTGAACGTGGATGCTTCGATTGCAAATGCTTTCCGCCGTATCATGATATCCGAAGTTCCCTCTGTCGCTCCGGAATATGTGTACTTTTTCAACAACACTTCGGTTATCCAGGACGAGGTCCTTGCACACAGAATTGGTCTTACGCCGCTGAAGGTAGACCCCGACATGCTGTCTTGGGTGGACTCCTCTGTTCCTGAGGCTGAACGTTTCACTGATGAAAACACTATCGTGCTTACGCTAAACGTTAAGTGCACCAGAAATCCAGATGCTCCAAAAGACTGCACGGATCCCAAGATTCTATACCGCAATGCTCACATATACGCTCGTGATTTGAAGTTTGAGCCTCAGGGCAAACAGTTGGAGACTTTTGCGAAAAATCCTGTTGTTCCCGCTGACCCAGACGTTTTGCTCGCTAAGTTGAGACCAGGACAGGAAATTTCCCTACGGGCACACTGCATTCTTGGTATTGGAAGTGACCATGCCAAATTCTCGCCTGTATGTACCGCTTCCTACAGACTAATGCCCCACATTAACATCACAAGCCCCATCACTGGCGAATCAGCTCAAAAGTTTGCTAAGTGCTTTTCGCCAGGTGTCATTGGCATCAACGACGAGGGAGAGGCGTATGTTAAAGACGCTAGACACGACACAGTGTCTAGAGAAGTGTTGAGACATGAAGAGTTCGAGGGCAAGGTTAAGCTGGGCAGAATCAGAGATCACTTCATCTTCAATGTGGAAAGTGCTGGTGCAATGACTCCAGAGGAAATCTTTTTCAAAAGTGTCAGAATTCTTAAGAACAAAGCGGAATACTTGAAAAACTGCCCTATAAGTCAATAAATTGATTTTGGGCTTTATGCATCTTACTGTATAGAAATGGAGCATGTATATTATTAATAATACTTCAATGGAAAGAGGTGAAATTGAAGACCTTTCAGAATCGTGGTCAAACTATGTCGCCACCGCTAGGATTTGAAGGATATTGCCCATACCTCTCTTGAAAGACGTGCGTAAACACCCGTACAGGATCGACGGTAGTTACCAGCACGTTCCCGCCATATCCTCCATCCTTCAAGTCATTTTCCTCAAGCACATCGTCCGCATCTTCACCAGAGATTTCATTGATGGGCGGTTTCGCGAAATTGTAGCACGTAAGCAAATAAAGTCCAAACTGACAAACAAGTATCAGGATTCCAAGAAAGACTATTACCAAATTGCCCCAGAAATTACTAGCAGGAACTCGCTCACCAATAAATTGTATGAACAAGGAACCTCGGAGCTCACCGCCCATTAGGCCGTTATAGTTATTGAACGGAGACGGGGTATTACCCAAGTTATTTTCGGGCAGTTTGAAGCGACCTAACTTCTCTTGGAAGTTAATGGGCCAAATGACTGATAATAGGATGCAGAAGAAATTAAAAGTGAGTGAGCTGTGGAAAAGAACCCATCTAATGTTGTGACGCAGTCGATCCGACACTTCTTCTACAGCATGCTCAGAAGCTGCGTCTGGTGGATTTCCTGACATATTTGAAACCGCTCCTGGAATTTGAGCAGTGCCTAGGGGCGCTGGTTCGGCTCCTTCACGTCTTCTGAAACCAGGTATAGTCCTGCTCTGCGCGGTTAATGACAACCTTCGAAGCTGGAGTTCAGACGGGTATGGGCTTGTGAGTAAAGATTGGATACACAGTCTAGCAATGAGCGTCAGGGTCGAGGAACCAGCTTTTAGGTAGTGCAATATAATGACTGTGTATCCGAGGAAGCTAAGTTGGCCCACTAAATCATTCTGAAACTGCCTTCTTCTTCGTTTATAAACTTCAGGACTCAATTGACTCGGCATAAGTAAGCGTATAACAGATACAATATGCACCGCGGTACCTATTTTCGGATTAATAGTAATTCCTCTCGTTGGACTTCTGAACAATGCTCCATTTCTCATACTCATATCCGAATATCATGTGACATATGCTAGTACATATAAGACTTTAAATAGAGTTGTACAAACCAGCCCCGAGCTCTGCAAAAGCAGTCTGTGCGGAACTAGCTTAATTTCTGTTTGCTATTATCTATTGTACAACTTGTTTGCTAAACACTTTCTAATTGAGCTTAAAATTTGTAATTAATTCACATCCGAAAGCTGCGATTTCGTTAAAGACAGCTTCCTTGTTTAGTTCAACCTGTTCATTATCAACAGGCTTTATGTTAGCGTCCATGTTGACTCTGAACTTTTGTGGAAACTTGAATGTTGGTTTGATGAGACCGGTGATGACATTGCGATCACCCTTTTCTCCTCCATTGATGGCAGGATACCGGTGACTGGAGAATATAATGCTGTTTCTGTATTTCATGTTCAAATATTTGACAAGTTGAAATGATGGGTCCATCTTTTCACTCATTTGTGACAAGTCTTTAGGGAAAGAAGAAAGCTGCTGCTCAAGGTTTTTGAACCCCCCAGCTTTCAACACGCCAGAAGAGAGCATCAAAGGCGTAGGCATTTTGACTTCGACCACAAAGTCGTAATCTTTGAGTGCGGGTGTGAAGAGTAAATCGATAGTTTGCTTGTTTAATCCTACCTTTGTGATAAGATTTACAGCAACTTTAGCCAATGCAGTTAACCTGGTTGCAATAGGAAGTGGAACACCACTAGAATACAAGATACCGCTCGGATCATTCTTGGATGCAACGAAGAACTGAATGTGAAGCCCCTGTGGATCGCTTTTTCTGAGCGATGTGAAGTTACTCTGTATCGCTTTCATTTGAGAAATGGTGAGACTGTCACTCAAGCCCCACGTGTTATTGGCACCATGATCAGTATCCGTGCTAGCGTCCAAATCGTTAACGTTTTCGAATTCTTCCCGCTTGATTAGATCCAATATCAATGGATCTTCCCGCCAGTTCCACTGGCTCAAGAACTTTAGTACTTTCAAAAACCCATTCTCAACAGATCCTGGAACGAAGTATGGAGAGCACTCTACGAAGGGCTTGATGGCAATTAGCTCAATCAATTCTTCTGGCAAATGCGATAGCAGTAAATGACAATCCAACCACTTTTTGAACAACCTGACGACAGGTGGGTAGAAAGGATAGCTATGTGAAATGTTCTCAAGTGTTCTATTGTGTCTCGCTGCAGCAATGTACTTAGCAGTGAACTTTAGAAACACCTTTTCTAGTTCTGGTTTGATCTCGTTTCTGGCATTACTTATAGCCCTCAGGTACAGAACTTCGTCGCGCTCTGTCAGGACTCTGAGTTTGAAACCGTATCCGTCAGGAGTAAGAACGTTCAAAGTAACAATTTCAAGGTTGTAAGGGATTGACTCGTCTCTTGCGAAAAACATTTGATATTTGCTGTCTGAGGCTTCAAGCCCTTCTTGGATTTTTAGTAAAAATGCAGTTTTCGCCTTTTCTAATGAGGTAATCTCATCGGGCCATTTTGTTGAAGACTCAAACTCCAAAACGACGTCCTGTAGAAAGTCGGGATTGGAATAAGAGTATGGGACGAGTTGGCATGTGGTGTTGTATCTAAAGGCTGTGCCAACAGGTAAAACTGCTTTTATAGATAGTGGCAGCTTTAAACTGAATAAGGATTTGTGTAACTGGTCAAAGGATTTACGCACGTTGTAGAAGCTACCCAGATTGAGCACTGAAAGACTTGAGCTCGCAGGGATGTTAGGCAATGGGAGTAACTCTTGAAACCGCTGGGATGTGGAGTCCGCTATCTTGATATTCTCCGCCAGATGCAGTTTGAAGATGTACTTCAGAATCTGTGAAATGACAGATTCTGAGAACGAAGTGTTCCAAACGCAACAATGTGTGATCGATCCGTCCTTGAAACGACGTAAAGATGATTTTTTCCCCCAAAAGTTTTTGAATATGATTGCGTCGGAGTTGAACTCTTCAGAGTTGACTGGTCCCTTGACAACCAATTTTTCACACTCACTAGGGTTAACAAGGAGCTGTATCTTGATGTTTGAGAAGCTTGTATTACCACTGGGTTTTCTCTTGCTTATAGGAAAATGCGTTTTGTAGTTCACAAGCTTTACCTCCAAGGCCTTTATTCTATCACCAAGAGCAAGGTTAGCCACATTGGATATCTTGTTGACCAAAAAGTTTTCGAAACTAACAAATTTTATTCTCTCAGTGGGGCCAAACTTTTCCATGAGAACAGACTGAGTCGGTATCTCCATGTCAAAAGTCATGTCAAACTTGACTTCGGGGATTTTATTCAAGTTCGTCAAGAAAATACTTGCAAATTGGTCCTTGACTACATCATTCAGCAAGACAAAGGTTTCGCGAGCATATAGTTGTAGAGCTTGGTAGGAGGTTATCGACATTTTGGTGAGAATATTCACCTTTGTAGTTTTGTCAAAAATAGTTGGAGTTTGAAATCCTTCAGCGACATATCTAGATGTTGGCAAGTTGGTTGTAGTGCTTAAGTCGGAATGAAACTGTAAATGCCCCTCTGAACACAAATCCATCGTTGCAAGGTACTTCATGGTACCTTTAAAGAGTTGATAAGATGAGAACCCATGCAGCAACATTTTATTACCATTAACACCACCACCGCACAAAAGAGCACTCATAAGTGTCGCAAATTCAAAAGATCCGAACCCACCGAGCCCACCGCACTGAGAAGACCTGGAAGAGAAGCCTCTTTGTTTCAGCCATAACTTTCCAAGCATGCACGCATCCTTAAATGCTTCTGTTTGTTTCTTGGTCTTGTATAAGAACTTGAGATAATGCTCATGAGTGGAAGACGAGAGTACGCTGAAGTTGTATAGTGGAGTTGAAGTGTCCTTGTCCTCTTGTACTCTGATGCAGTTTTTGTTTGGAAGAAGTTTTTTGGCATCAAAAAAGCCATACGGAAAGCCAACCAATATATTGATAGAAAAGTTGGTCTTGAAGAAATTGTACTCAGACGAACTACCTGGCTTGCACTGCAACTTGAGCACTGGGCATAAAGGATCATTATTCAAGTACACGTAAGTCAGCTGCAGGAAGTCTGTTAATTGTTCCTGCCCGAATAGGAGCGATAAGTGATGAGTGAAGTACGCCAGGTAAACGCTTCTCTTGTGGGTGGCTCTGAAATTCAAAAAGTCCTTTTTTTCGAATAATTCCTCCGGCATGGTGAGTAGGACATCGATGGACGACCCTTGTGGATCATATGTTGCAGACTTGAGCGCGAAAGACCCGATGAGAGCAACGTCCGGGGTCTTGTAGTTGAATTTGTACTGAATAGACGGTGCGGGCTTTGGGTCCGCAAAGGGAACGGAGACTATTTTACCTTTGAAATAAGCCTCTACACCTGGCAACGTCGTCTCTTCCCACTCAGGCACCTTTTGGATTGTATCGTAAAGTTTGTGCAAGAACTTTTCAACTTTCAGAATATGCGAGTCCTTGAGCTTGATCTGCTGCAACAGCTCATCGATTTGCAACTTGAAGATATTGGACTTAAACAGCTCCGCTGTCGCTCTTGCCACCTGAACATCCTGTGCATTAACCTTACCGCTATAACGCGACGGTTTTTCCTCACGCTCTTCCTCATCGCTGCCTTCTCCCTCGCTGTCTTCCTCCTCACCGCTTAGGCCCGCATCCCTAACTTTGCCCTCCTCATTTTCAACTTTCTCTCCATTTTCGATGGCCTCGATTAGCGCCTTTTTGTGTATAGAAGCCCCTCTTGAGTGCACCTGTTCCTCTTTGTCGATGGTTTCAGACGCAGTTCTCTTCAACGGAACCATAATATTTCGACAAATACCCTTCTGACGTCTCAATCTGAAGAGAATGCTCTGAGTTCACTAGAGCCTCTCTCTTGCTTCGACAACAGGTCAAATCTTCTTGAAGTGATGTTGAGCTAGTTCAACGCTTGACCCGGCCTTCATCGCCAATGCGTTCACATCGCCCAAAAAGAAAATTTTTCAGACTTCAGAAAATTGAGTCCCTCTCGTTATACGAACAGCGAAATACTTGAAGGCAGATTTCATTGACAAATTTTGAGTAAAAAAATTGCCACCTGCCAGAATTGAACTAGCGACCTTTGCATTACAAGTGCAACGCTCTACCACTAAGCTAAGGAGGCGAATTGTGAATATATGAGAGGTTTACGATATTAGATTTTACCGGAACTATGATTTAACTGGCAAACATAAGAGACTATGAATAAAGTTAGGTAATGATACCCAAGACGTACCTAGCGCTGTTGGCGGGTGTTATTTACACCACAGACTTTGTTTGTTTATATATAGAGTAATTTATTCAATGTTAGATATAAGTGTTCTAAAATTTAAAAATTACGAATCATGTTATGCATTGCTTCATTTTCGCCCTCGAGCCGACTGATATCTTGTTCCAGCCCCTTTACTTTGAGTTCGTAGTCATTAGCTTCGACAATACGTAGTTCCTCGCGATACTCTCTGTCACGTTGCCTTTGGGACAGAAACTGAGATTTGAAGTTCTCCATGTCTTCTGTGCATTGAGACACCTCTTTTCTTAGCTTTTGCTGCTTAACGTTCATTTTGTCCCTCTTGGCAATGAGCTGAGTGAGCTCCTGCTGCAGTTTGACGAGCTTCAAGGAATGCTCCTCAACGTCTTTCTCAAGCGTGGCTTGAAGTTTCCCATACTCCATTTGGTTTTGCAAATGTTTATCTTTCTGCTGGAGGTGCTCACGTTCGACTTGCTGTTCCTGTTCCAAGAGGTCCTTGAGCTCGTCTTCAAGACGAGTCAGCTGTGCCTCGCTTTGCTGTAGAACGTTTTTCAAGTTGTCCATCTTTAGCGCATTTTTTCCGTCTTGGCTAGCATTTTGGGAAATTTTGGATTTCAGATGATCGATTTGTTGTCTTAGAGTGCTCAGCTTCTTGGAAATCTCCTTCTTATTTTTCTTTAATTTAGCGCGCTCTTCAGCCAAGTTGGTATTTGTGGTGAGCACCGAATGCTTTAATGTAAGCACAGGTGACAGAAATTTGCGATGGTAATAGGAGGGGAAGCTAAAATCTAAAGGCTTTTTGGTCTCACCTGTTTTGTTGCAGGTGCGAACCATAAGATCGGCGATCAGGTAGTCTTCGCCCTCGCTGAAACGATTAACAAATTGGATATCGTAAGAACAGGAGGGCACCAACCCACTAACAACTGTATATTCTTCTCCTCCTTTATCTGATGTTATGGCTGAGAGAACCTGCGACCAGATAACGCCATTTACAAGCACTATCAGTTCGCCCTCATATAAATTAGTAATGTGGAATGTGATTTGAGTTGTTCCAGTGTCATGAATGCACACTTTATAATCGGTGCCCTGTTTATGAGGCATGAGATTCAGTTGATTGTAGTCATCGGCAGCAGGGGCAATCAACGTCATACAGTCAGTTGAATCGGGGCCTGTGAAGACACTACCGTTGAGTACTGTGTTTGAGGAAGTAGGGGCAATAGGTTGGGAATCCGTAGCAGCGACCGGTGGAGAAGCTGAAGTATTACTACAATCGCTTTTGACTCGTCTTTTCTCGAGAGTCATGGTTTTGATAGTAGTAAAAATAGACCACAATGGTGGAATGAAGTGGCGGTTCTTCCATCTGAAAAGCTGCATGATAAAGTTTTCTAAGTTTGAAGTAGAAATGAAGTAAGCATCCAAATTCTCACTGATAACCGTTTCGGAGTCCATCTTCAAATGCAATTCGAAAAAGTGATTCGTGTAAGTGGCTTCATCATTTCCAGAAGTACTCTGGCTGCTGGTTACATTTGTCGTTATGGTCTGTTGGTTGCTCTCGGAAGGTGAATTTATTGACAGCTCTGACATTTCCAGATCCGTGACGATATCAGTGAATCGCGCTTTGTGAGCATTTATCTTCGGAAGGGCTAATAGTGGCGGTCCGTTGGTGGAAGTTGAAAGAGGACTTGCCATTATACCAGAGGTATTAGGCAGTGATGACCCATTATGACCTATGCTCGACTGAGAGATACTTGGACTCATCATAGAGGATGTAGGCGGAGGAGGAGAATTTTGTGCTTTCCCCGAGTTAAGCAAGTAACGAGGACCGGTGACATTTTGGAAGAATTGGTAGAAGACGACGTGCACAGATGCAAAATAGCGACAAAGTCGTATATATCTGCTAGACCATTTAGCTATCTGCGTCACACACGGGAGAATGGTCGTAAAAGCTGGATATTCGGTCACAGATATGGGCCACCTATCAAGGACATGGATGGGTAGAGAGTAATGCGGCAATAGTTTTAATTTCAAAAGCGATGCCAGTCTCAGATAAACGTTTAAAGAAAGCCCATAGAGTATAGAGCAGGAGGTAGCATAGCTCAAACAGTCTCGTGGGTCGTTTATGAGAGAAGAAGCGATGATCGACATCGCTAGGTTTTCTATAGGGCGTGTAAAATAGTGGGCAGCGTACGCTTTCAAAATGCTAGCTAACAGCATTTCCAAGACAAATAATGGAGAGAGCTTGAAGAAGCTAGCATCTCGTTTCGAAGTGCTTAGGTTTTTATCGTCGGATAGCTGTGGCTGCAGTTGCGGTTGTTGTAGTGGTGTTGGTTGTTGTGATGTTGGTTGTGATGATTGTTGTTGTTGGTGTTGTTGACGATCTGAGTCTTGATCCGTGGGTTGTTGTTGTTGTTGTTGTTGTTGTTGGTGTTGAGATTTGACAGCTGACACACCTTTGCCAGCGGTGAAGACACCCGGGTTTCTCAGTGGTTCTGAGGGACTTTTTTTTGAAAGGAATAGCCTTATGAAACAAGTTGCCAGGAAATACCTAGACCTTGTCGTTAATATGAAAACAGAGAGTAAGCAGAGCGATAAAAAGTGGTTAAAGCTTAAAAATACAACGAGTAATGCAAATGTGTCTTTAAAATGATGCTTTTGAATAAATTTGATCGAATGATCAATCTGCGGCATCTCCTTCTTTCTCGGCATGACTGCAATGGTGGGCAGGGACAGACGGTACCACCGATTGCTTCGCTTTAAAGAAGTAGTAATGTGCTGATACTACCAGTCGTCCTTGAGCTGATGACTGCGCCTTTGAAGTATTACAGTAGCGTTGGGGCGTCCTTTTTCACCAAGATTCCGCGAAACGATTCCGAGTGATGATTATTATTTTTTTTCACAAACCAAAAACGGCCCGCTGAGATTTAGTTGTCAGAATAAGAGACAAAAGATGGCTAATGATATTATACACACTGGCTCGCAAGTCTACGTGGAGTGGTAATGCTTATTACCAACAAGTCGCAACTATTATAAAAAATAATCCTATCAAGTGCAATAAGTGACGATTTGGTTAATACAGAAGGTGCTTGGGGAATGGTTATACGTTAAGTTAAAAAATATCTCCCGGGGGCGATTCGAACGCCCGATATCAAGATTTCTTTGTAAATTACAGTCTTGCGCCTTAAACCAACTTGGCCACCGGGAGGATCTGATGATATAGTCAAAGTTATATGTGCTTATAACGTGCAAACTAAGGGAAGTAGAGTTACGACAGAATAAACGAATCAAGAGTGTTTGGAGCTATTTGAGCAACGAATATCATACTGACCAGGCTCACTTATTGGAGTTGAAATGCATTCAAGATGGGGTTAAAGGAAGAACCATAAATCGGGATGGCCAATTAATGAACTAAATGTAAACGGGAATGTAGAACAAGGATGATTAGAGCAGAGTATATTAAGAAGGCATCCAATCCTAGCGGTTTATTTATATTTCATCACTATAGATCCCATGATAAGATATTGCATGAAATAAGTTTATGGTCAAAGGAGGCTTAGGACAGTGATTCAAGTGACAATTGAGCCCCGCTCAATCTATGTATATTAGTATTAGTACTCAAACATTGACGAAGTTTTATGCATGTTGGGAACACGTTGCCACCATCTTTATTCGAATACTGTTCCCTCTATTCGGTACAGACCCGTCTCTTGCAACCAATCTATTCACAAATGAAACTGGGGACACTTAGTCGTCATTTTGATTATAACATTCGTTCCTCTAAGGCAATCGAGCAGAAGGATTTTTTTTCAACGTCAGACACCGCAGTTTGAGATCTCCTCCTTGTATGCTAGTTTTGTTATATACAATCATACTATTTTCTGTCATTTCCTTCCAGTACCTTATGAGAAGTCAAAAAACAATACCAGCTCGAAACCACATTTCTGCCTCTTAACTAGTCCAAATCAATGACAATACTTTAACAAGCTCAATCATGAAAGGATAGATTACAAACGAAGAGATTCAAACCGCTGCCTGTGATTGACTATCAAGCCAATCCAAAATGCCAAGGAAACACGTGCTTGACTAGGCTTTTTGAGTTATCAAATGGTAGGTCAAGCTGTTGCGTTGAGTAACAAGAAGTCATAAAATCAGTGTACAATATGAAAAGAATAAGGGAGACGAGATTTGGTCCACGTAAATTAGTGGCTTGCGATAATTGTTATCGAAAGAAGATCAAGTGCAGAAGAAACAACGATGAAGAGAAATGTGCTCAATGTACAAGACTAAAAATCAGGTGCGTGAACAGAAAAACTTCCAGCGTCTTCATTGTGAGAGAAGACAGCCTTGATTACTATTCGAATCAAATCGACAAAGCGCGTGGGATATCATCTGATAATGAGAGTGATAGTGGAGGTAAGAATGCCGGGCAACTAGGAGGACCTGGCAATGCACCGTCAAGCTCAATACAGTTCTACGACATGGTGTGGGACAGCATTTCAATGCTCCCCCAAGATTATGTGGGGTCTTTCAAACCAAATGAAAGACCGAACTTTTCCTCACTAAATGTCAATGAGCACTTTCTAGATTACTCCTTTTTAAAAAAGAGCCAAATTAGTGTCTACGTTGGCAAAAATTGTTTACCTGACAAACAGGTTGCAGACTATCTTCTCCAGATTGCGTCCTCAAACCTATGTTTAGATTACCAAGTTATGTTGAGGAAATCTACCCCAGAATTTGTGGATAGACTGTATGCTAATCCTAATCTGTTCGATACGGCAGAGGGTACTGAAAAGCTGGAAATAGTTCGCATTTTTCTAATGCTGGCATTCGGGCGTCTATACAGTCGCATCGAACCAGTCGAAGAGGAATATCCGGGGATAACTTACTTCAAAATTGCCCTAGCTATCATCCAAGAAGATTACGACACTGTCACAGTATCTTTCATTGAGGTCCATGTCTTACTGTCACTTTATCTCACCACCCTGAATAAGCTGAAACATGCGTACATATACTCTGGCACAGCTCTTAGGTCGGCATACCTGTTGAACTTACATGTGCCTGCCACTTACAATGATTCAAAGTACACAGCTGTGGAACGAGAGCGAATGAAACGACTTTGGTGGACAGTGTACAACCTTGACATCTTTGTGTCTTCAATTCTTGGCTTTCCAATGGCTATCCACGAGAATATGGTAGGTGAAGTGGGTTATCCTGTTGAAGGTAACTACAATGGCGAGCTTTCTTCGCCCTCTTTTCTCGTTGAAAGAATCATCCTTACGAAAATAAAATCGAAAATAATGAAAACCATCTACAGTAACAACCAGACACAATTACTGAGGTCGATAAACGAACTCTTACTTTCTTTGGAGTCAAGATCGCAATCAATATTACTTCTCTCATCCAAGGATCACGATACCGCTGATCAAGGAATGATAAGCCGGTCTTCATCATCCTTGTTCCTGCGTCTCAATGAAAACATTATCATGGCAACTGCTCCGTTTCTGTTACTTTTCAGAAAGCTCTTCATCATTGATTCGCTCAAGAAAAGTGCAACTTCTCCAGATAACTCTTCTTCAAAATTTCTAAAGGTAACAATCAGCTGTGTTAACGCTGCGCTAGCTAACATTGAAATTTTGTGTGATCTGTTTATTACTGAAGGGCTCTCGCTATACGGATATATTGATGTCAATTTCCTGTTTTATTCCTCAATAATCATCTTATTATGCGAGAGGTCTAAGCTAACGCAGATTACAGAGCTGTGCCCCAGAGGTGTTTTCAAGCGCTGCTTGAGCTTGTTGAGCGAGTTTACAAAAGTTGGCAATGTTGTAGCTAATGACTACTTGAACAGGATAATGGCCTTAAAGGTTGAGCTGGATGCTTTTGAAGGACTATTGGTAAAAAAGACTACAGACAACAATGAACCTGAGATATATTTTGCTCTCAGTGAACTAGACCAAACGTTAGCTGACACTACCTGTTTCAAAGATCATGACGATGGTTTTTTTCTCGACTACTTCAATTTCATACAAAGCAATATACATGACTAACCTTTGATTGAAGAAGCAAGACATGAAGCAAAATAATCAATATTACTGAGATTCAGACCTGCAATATTAACACGTCCATTAGACGGTAAGTAAATATGATTTTTGTCCACCAATTGAATGCATTGCTCCCTCGATAAACCAGAGTACCAAAATAGTCCTTTTTGACTCAAGAGCGAGCTCCAGTTACCAGGTATCTTGTACTTTTCGGTTATCAACGAATAAAGCGTTGCCCGCAGGCCCGTTAATCGCTTGTGAATTTGCTTCAGATCGGATTCCCACTGACGGTTAAGTGATTCACTGTTCATTATGGTGAGAAATAATCTTGCCCCATAGGCAGGTGAACTTGAGAACTCCGCTCTGATCATAGCCCTCAAAATGTTACGAATACAGCCTGTATCGTCCTCGCTAGTTACCTTTACGTGTAAAGCACCTACCCTCTCACTATACAGCCCGAGGTTTTTGGAATACGATTGACAGACGAAAAAAGTGAGTTTTTGTTGAGTAAAGTAATCGATTGCCCATTTGTCTTCTTCGATGGAGCCGCTTGCAAGCCCTAGGTACGCCGCATCAAAGATCGTGACGAGACTTCTGGCTTTAATGATCTCTGCAACAGCTTTCCATTGCCGCTTCGATAGGTCACTACCGGTGGGGTTGTGGCAGCAGATTTGAAATATGAAGACTGAGAATTTGGGGCAGTCATATAACGCATCAAGAAGGGAATTGAATGCAACTTCCTGTCGAATTTCGTCGTAGTAAGAATAAGTGGTGACTCTTCCATTTAGATTTTCTATCATGGGAACGTAGTTTGGCCATGTGGGCACCCCAACGTAGAAGTCTTTCGACTGGTTGTACTTGATCAGCAACTTCAAAGCCAAATATACCGAGCCGGTACCCGATATTGTTTGCACCGTTGCAACATTTGCGGGGTCATCAAACAACAATTCCTTGGAACGTTCCGTAAATTCTTCAATCCCGGTTGTATAGTTGTAATCATGACCCGGATCGCTCTTGAGTAATTCTTGTTTAGCCATTGATATACAAGGCAGCGTAAAAACTCGAGAATCATCACCTCGATAGACACCCGCAGAGACATCGACTTTTCGAGGAGAATTATCTGCCATGAGCTTATGCTTCAGCTGATTCATCTCATCTGGCGCCACCTTTGGTGCTCTCAGGACATTCTTTATAATAGATTCTGTCATTCAGTATACTTCAACTATCTAAACTGGAAACAACCTTCGTTAACAAGTCATCTTCCAAAGCTTGTGCCAATGCTGTACCGCTTATATAGATAGTACCTAAGCTGTACTCTCCATTGTAAAATCAGATCGCACCTTGCATATCTATTCGGTGGACTACTACCGAGGGAGAAACGTTATCTTATCCTGTCCGCCGATAGAATAACATCATGGTTGTATCGGATCGTGATCGTTATCTCTAATGAAAGCGACTAGATAATTTCGGCAGATCACCACCGAGACTTTATAGTTCATTGTTTGAAGTTTAATTGTTGCCATTTTATTCATACCAAGATCAGTTTTAGCCTTCACAGACCGGTACGGCCTATAAAAAGCTTGAATAGCACGTAACAGAAGTTACAGAATGCACTACAATGGAGTCATACCTCGAATTAAAAGTTCATACTTAAGGCTCTCAAATCAAAATGGAACATCTAATCAAAAATAATCTACTGGAGAACATTAAGGTGGGTAAAGCGGTATTCAGTTTTACACTAAAGACTGCTCGTTCAATGGATATCGTGCCTATGGCGAAAACTGCTGGATACAAGAGTATTTTCATAGATGGCGAGCACTCCTCGCTCTCAGTAGAAACTATCAATGATTTGACTACGACGTCTCTTGGATACGGGGTCACTCCAATCGTCAGAGTTCCTGGCAAAGACGCGGCTTTCATAACTAAGGTTCTCGATGCTGGTGCTCAAGGCATTGTTGTCCCCCATATCAAGACGGTAGAAGATGTGAAATGTGTTGTAAATGCGTCGAAATTCCACCCTGTTGGTGAAAGGTCAATAACTGGTCTCTTTCCACAGTTTCTATTCGAAAAGGTTGATTCTAAATTAGCACAAGAAGTTCTCAATAAAGAAACACTGACTATTCCTATGATTGAGACTTTGGAAGCTTTGGAGAATGTCGAGGCTATTGCTAAAGTCAAGGGTATAGATTTTTTGTTAGTTGGTTCCAGTGATTTGAGCTCAGCGCTAGGTGTTCCAAACCAATATGACCATCCTTTGTATGTCAAAGCAATCGATCAGATTTTAGCGGCTGCTGCAAAGGCTGGTGTTCAGGTTGGTATTGGAGGAATTCAGAGCTACCCCAGCATTATCCAAACCTACTACAAACGAGGAGTGATGTGGTTTTTGGGGGAGCAGGATAATGCTTGTTTGAGCAGCTCGATGAAAGCAGGCTGTGCGAAATTATTAGCCGTTGCTGAACATAGTAAATAGACAATAAAACCGTCCTAGGATTTTGTAATTGTATTCAAAGTATTGTAAGCGTTCATGTCAAAACTATGGGTTGAAATTGTGTTGAAGTACTCTAAGTGCTGACTGCCTAGGCTGTTACACATCTAAGCATCCTTTCACCTTCCTTTCACCTTTGTTCTTCGACCAAGTAGAAAACTAACAGTAACAAGTAGTTACAAACTTACAGAACAAGGAGTGAAGTATGGGGATTGAGAATGGCCAACAACAATCGGTTCTTACTACTGACGATGTTTGGTTTTTTGTTATCACTACTAAGATTATCTATCTGATCGGTACTTCTTTCCAAGATCTACAGGGTTGAAAAAGCAATTCTCGGTGGTAGTCCACCGATATTATTTTCGATATTGATAGGAAATCAATGAAAAACGCAGTTGAGCTAGGAAAGTGAGTTATGTTCAGTAAGCTAATTGTTCTTGTATAAAGCGCCCGGCATTGATGGTGAGAAAAATCATCCACTCGGTTCTCAAGCAGTAGCGCACACAAATTGACTGCATAAAAATGGGTTCAGTCAAAGGCGCAACGGGCTTTGTAAAAAGAGTAGACACTCTAGATACTGGAAACAGCGACACTCAGCAGAATGGAGAAGTCTATGAACTTGATTTCCAGGAAGCTATAGGGGAGTCTTCACAGACACTTCAAAGAGGTTTCAAGCAGCGGCATGTGGACATGCTGGCTATAGCGGGCGCGATCGGAACCGGGCTTGTTATTGGTACTGGAACTGCACTCAAACGGGGTGGGCCAGGTAGCTTGTTGATAGCATTTATTTTCACAGGCTCACTGCTCATCGGAGTTTTGATGTCTTTGGCTGAAATGGCAAGTTTTGCTCCAATGGACAAATCCTTCAGTGGATACGCTACTAGATATGTCGATCCTGCACTGGGGTTTGCAACTGGATGGAATTATTTTCTCAAGTATGCGATTGCGTTGGCATCAGAATTGAGTGCAATTGGACTACTTGTTCAATATTGGAGAGAAGATCTCAGTATTGCCATATTCATCGTCGTTTTTCTTGTAGTTCTTCTATCACTGAACTTCATGAACATTAAATTCTATGGCGAGGTTGAATTCTGGTCTGCACTTCTCAAATTTTTGGTTCTCATAATCTGTTTCGTGACCGGTTTGGTTTTAACTTGTGGTGGTGGTCCATCAAAAGAAACTATTGGATTTAGATATTGGAGAGAGTACGCCTTCGTTCCTTATTTAGTGAAAGGAACAACAGGCAGGTTTCTCGGTTGGTGGGCCTGTGTTATACAATCCTGCTACGCTTATATTGGAAGTGAAACCATAGGTGTGGTTTTTGGAGAAGCCCCCAATCCAAAAAAAACGATTCCAGCCGCGACTAGGAATGTTATCTTCAGAATAACCGGGTTTTATATTGTTGGAGTGCTGATTCTAGGCTTAATAATTTCGCCTCACGACAAAACTCTGGCAAATGCAAAGACATCAGATGCATCCGGTTCGCCATTCGTCATTGCTTTCACAAATGCCGGGATCAAGGGATTGCCATCCTTCATCAATGCGATGTTGATAATGTTCATTGCAAGCGCAGCTAACACTGCATTGTATGTCTGCTCAAGAACTGCATATGGCCTTGCAAAAGACGGAATGGCTCCAAAAATTTTCCTAGCTCAAAACAGATATGGCGTTCCATTTAACGGATGTCTATTAGCCGGTCTAATAAGTTTACTTTCATTCATGAATATAAGCAACTCATCCTCTGTGATCTTCGGGTATTTGACAAGCAGTGTCACCGTTTTTGGCACCTTAAATTGGTTGAGCGTTCTGATATCCTATATCGGGTATGAAAGAGCTCGCGTATTCCACGACGTGCCTAGAGATAGGATTCCATTCCGGATGTGGTTTCAGCCATATTCAGCTTACGTGTGCCTTTTCTTTGTTTCGCTGATAATCTTCTTTAACGGCTATTCTGCATTCATTGCAGGGTTCAAGTACAAGAGCTTCATTGTAAGCTATATTGGAATCGCGGTATTCATTGGCAACACTCTCTTCTGGAAGTTTTGGAAGAAAAGTGCCGCAACTCGACCAGAGGATCTTAGAAGTATTATGGTCGAAGAAGCTATCGTGGAAGTCAGAGAGATCTAACGGCTCCCACTTTACTTCATGAAAACAAGGTATAAAGCGATGTGGTGTAATTTCCTTATTCTCACAATTTTTATACTCTTCCAGAATGGAATCAATAAGCCATGAAGCGCTTTTATTTCAGCAGTGGTGTAACTTGAATTGATAATTTAGGTTTTTTTGTATCTTAAATTAGGTTTCTAATACGTGAATTTCTTATAGGGACGGGTGACGTGTGAGTGCGATCAAGCTCCAGAACGTCACATTAATATGAAGTTATATGTCAGATCTAGACCGTCTATCCATGTGTGATAGTACAAATTGCATAATGTCAG
>JAKTSC010000039.1:0-107238 GCA_030580015.1 Lachancea waltii | reverse complement strand
TCTGACATTATGCAATTTGTACTATCACACATGGATAGACGGTCTAGATCTGACAAATTTTAATTTCGTATCTCCTCGTATTTGAGCTATGTTCTATACATTTCTGGCCTCATACTTTAATATAGCGTGAAGTCGAGAGGCAAAGTAGAAAGTTGAGCAGTTTTGTAGGGCTAATGATTTTTCAACAAATAATATTCGAGGGGAGTATACCAAAGAAGGAGTGTTTATATCATGCGAGCAATATGTACTGATATCAATAAAACTATTTCGCGTAACTGTTTTCTTCTCAATAGTTTCCCCACATACAGCTTTCTCCCTCGACTCTAAGTCATAACTGCGTGATGCGATGCAGGCCAAGCACCTATCACCGCCAACCACCATTTACATTGCAATACTAAAAGCACACATTTTGTTTTTTTTCGAATTCTACTATACACCTTGATACACTCGCTTGCGAGTTTCTTTACTCTCTTACACCAAAAGTACGGCATTCACACATCCGTCTCTATCAGGTTCATTGGTGATCTGCGCGTACTTACCCCACACCACTTTACCACCGGAAGTAACCATACCCAACTCTGATACATTCACTTCAATGATTGTACCCTTTGTTAGTACTCCCAGCTGCGTGTACATAGGCGACTGAGGATTCTTCTTTACACTCAAAATTGGTAAGAATACGGTAACTCCCAACTCTGGATGCGTCACGTTGGCCTTTTTCTGTCTTAGTGCACTGGGTCTGATGATACGCTCGGTCTTAACTGGTCTTCTAGTGAAAGTCTCACCGACAAAGGTGTGTTTCGTGATCATACGCTTCCAGCTCTTGCTACGTGACTTACCAGTCTTGATGACCTTGAACATCTCCTCTTCGCTGATACCACGCACCTTGGGCAACGGAACTGAGTACTTGTCAGCCTTCTCGAGACGCTTCTGCTTAATAGAAGAAGAAATCGCCTTGGCTGTGTTGTTCTGCTCTCTGTCCAACAAGTAGGTAGGGAGAGCTTCGCCCGAATCTTCCATAGGCTTGGAAGGACCTTTCAGCTTCGACTGTTCGTGGGCCTTGATCTTCTTGCGCATCGCAACCTTCTCGGCGTAACGCTTCTTGGCGAATTGTTTACCCTTCCAACCAGTCAGCTTTTGCGCTCTCTCAGCAACCTTGTGCGACTCTCTCGCCTCTCTCTTACGCTTTCTTTCATCGTGATCTAATCTACGACCATGTTGTTTGATATGCTGTTCAATATACTCGTTCTGTGGCATCGTAAGACCTTGATACTGCTATTATTTGACCGAGTCTTTACTCCTTTCTGTCTATCTCATCGCTTGAAGATGCGATGGGCTTTAAAATTTTCAGGTTTCCCGCGCAGTTCCTTTTCGACCCTTCGTTTGAAGCGACTGGAAAATTTTTTGAAAATTAAGCGCCTTTCAGTTGCGATGAGCAGGCGATGAGCAGGCGGTGAGCTGAGTTTAAGAGTGCGCTAGGCCAAAGCCAAAGATTCAGATACATTGAGAGTACTCATGACCGATACAGAACAGCTAGATAGCGTGCTTGGGCAGATTACAGACTCGCTAGTGTCTACCAGCGAATCGTTAGACAACCTTAAACGTCAATATGAACTAATCGGTAAAGACGACGTTGGTGACGGCAAGAATACAGCAATCCGCGATATGCTGGGTAAGGATCATCAGCCAGAAAAGGTTTCGCTATTATCATTAAAAAATGCAAGTTTGCTCGCGTACGTGAGCGGTCTCATGGTGGTAATTGGTGAAAAACTGGGTCAGTCGGACGCAACGGCGTCCCAAGGCCGTCAGCAAACTGTGGAGCAGCGTGTAACACTTGAGCGTGGAGTTAAACCGCTGGAAAAGAAGCTGGCTTACCAACTCGATAAACTGACGCGAGCTTACACGCGTATGGAGACGGAATACGAACAGGCTCACAAGCGGTCATTGCAGAGGCAGGAACTACGCCAGCAAAGCCGCGATAGTGGTAGCGAAGATGGCAGTGACAGTGACAGTGAAGAGGAAGCGGAATCCTTCCGTCCTAACGCGGCTGCTATGGCCGCTGCTGCTGCTAAGCAAAGCGAAGAACCTGAGTCCAAATTCGCAGAGTCTGCCGAAGGCTCCACTTACAAGCCCCCAAAGATCAGTGCCATGCTACCACCACAACACCATTTCGAAGACAAATTCGACGCTCAACAGCACAAAGATCGCAGCGGCAAGTCCCGTATGCAAGCTATGGAGGAGTACGTCAAAGAAATGTCCGAGCAACCCGACTGGGAAGCATCTGTGGGTTCGAACATTATAAACCACGGCAAGGGAGGTATCAAGACCCTCAGGGACTCCGAGAAGGAACAGCGCGTCAAGAACTACGAGGAGGACAACTTTACTCGTCTCAATCTCAAGGGCAACAAGGCCGAGAGACGCAAAGCCAAGCAAAAAGAGAGAGCTGCTCGTGTCAACATGATTGGTGGCGAGGATTTCAGTATTTTCAACTCCAAGCGTAGATTGGAAGACAGCACGTCTCGACAGAATACCAAAAAACCACGCAACGCCTGGGATCGCGCCAAAAAGAGACTTTAGATTCATACGTTTGTAGCATTTTAACGACATGGGCTCTCGAAGAGTAACATAACACTACACGACTTGTACCTAATAGAACAATCACTTTTATGAGTACTCACAGCGTTACCCCGGTAGAAGACCTGTTCGACACCCTTTTACATGGAGAACGTGTATACCAAGCGCAAGGTTGCTCAAAACGACACGCAATGTTGTTTAGTTTGCTACAAACCTACAACTTGTGTACTTCACAACGCATCTATTCAAGATTGGTTTTACTGCTGTGAGCTCCACCTCCAAGATAATCCACAATTTGCTAAGCCCATTTACCCTCCAGGCTATGAAGAAACTCTGAGCAAACTGAAAGAGCTAAAGTCAAAGCTAGATGCCCAAAAGGCTCGCGGTGCAGGGACCTGGGATTCCTGGGTAAACAAACTCATTACCCGCAAGGCCCATAACGAAAAAAGTAGCAAAGAGGATACTGACAAGAAGGATAAAAAGGGTTCAGATGATTCTGCTACTGCTACTACTGCTCCAGAGCTTCAACTCGATAAAGAGTATCAACAAACCCTTGATCTTATAACCAAATACCGGGAAAACTTGCGAAATTACGAACTAAGCAAGGTAATGTTTGAAAGTAGGTTGGATCTCAAAAGACGTGCACATGTGCTCAAAGCTAAGCGACAGCGTGAGCAAGAAGCCTATACGAATACAGACCCTGAAGTGTTACAAGCACAATTTTCTTTCCCAGATGTTCCAAAATCGTGACAAAATAATGCGAAAAAAAACGCTAAAGAGGCTGTTCTGGCCTTCAGAGAAATTAAGATCAGTATTCAGATAAATCTAGGATACTCTAACAGCTTAGGAGGCCTTCATCTACTCGATAATTAGGTCAATTTTGGTTAAGAATGATGCTAATTATAATGTCATTACACACGTATCTATTAAACACTTTTATCGTGACATAAAACCATTTGAAAACGAGTTGGCCAAGTTGTAGAAGATGTATAAGATACTCAGTTAATTCAAAAAACGTTGAGTATCAGAGCATCTAAAACGCTTTGAGTCCGGTTGAAAAGAAGTTCAAGTGGCCTTTCAAGGAACTTTTTTTGCATTGCGTAAACTCGTGGTATACTTAGTTGCGCACAAACGGGGCCTTGCTCAAAAGCACTTCTTGAGCTATGACCGAGCTTTCCAGTGAGAGTCAAGAGGTCGATATTCCCCCAGATATACAATCGAAACTGGACCATCTACTAGATCATGAGCCAAAGTTTTCCAAGCTGCATTTGGAGGCAGTGGAGGGATCTTCGACAACATCGTCCGTCGACTCACTTAATTTGTTACTGGAGAAACAAAGACAGCGACAACTGAACCACCCAATGCACCAAAACCACATTTCTGTGCCACCTTTAGCAACCCCGCGTAAAGTGAAGGAAACCACCAAGATTTCATTAGAATATGACCCCATCTCAAAACGTAAGGTGCTAAACACATACGAGATAATCGGAGAGCTGGGTCAAGGGCAGCACGGAAAAGTAAAGCTGGCCAGAGACTTGGTTACCAAACAGCTAGTAGCTATAAAAATTGTGGATAGAAATGGTGGCAAGAGCAACCGCTTTAGCTTCAAGAAGAATACCAATGGGAGCGATAAAATAAAACGCGAAATCGCAATTATGAAGAAATGTCATCATGAGCATGTCGTTAAGTTGGTAGAGGTTCTCGATGACTCTACTAGCCGAAAAATTTACTTGGTATTGGAGTACTGTTCCAAGGGAGAAGTGAAATGGTGTCCAGGAGACCAATTGGAGACCGAGGCAAGAGGCCCTCCTCTTCTAACATTCCAGCGGGCTAGAGAAATTTTTAGGGGAGTGGTCTTGGGATTAGAGTACTTGCATTATCAGGGCATCATTCATCGAGACATTAAACCAGCGAATCTTTTAATATCGGAATCAGGAACGGTGAAAATTTCTGATTTTGGTGTTTCTTTCGCAGCAAGTAAATCAGGTGCCGGCTATGGGTCACTCGATGAGTTGGAACTCGCCAAGACAGCAGGCACGCCAGCTTTCTTCGCACCCGAAATATGTTTAGGTCATGAGGCATCGGAAAGGTTCGCTCCAGACAGGCCGTCCAGTGATCACGGCTCTATCATATCTTATAATATAGACATTTGGGCAATAGGTGTGACCCTTCACTGTCTCCTGTTTGGCATGTTACCATTTTTCTCTGAGTTTGAATTGGAACTGTTCGATAAAATCATCAATCAAGAACTTGTTCTCAAAACTTATGAAGAGATGGCAAGTAACGGGATCTCAAAAATTTCTAACCAGGAAGAGTATGAGGCGGCTAAGGACCTACTCGGCAGACTACTCACGAAAAATCCATTCAAACGAATCAAAATTGCCGAGATAAAGAAGCATCCTTTTGTCTGTTGGGACTTTGAACACGATGTTACATCAGACAACAATAGTGGTTGCTCTGCCGGAAATTCAAGTGAGAAACTAAAGTTTCAGAGGAGTCACGAGGAGAATTATAAGCAAATTTCGATTACGACACACGAATTGGATAATGCCGTTTGTGGTATCGGAAACAAGCTCAAGCGTTCTATGCTGAATACAATTGGTTTCGGAAAGAAACCTGTCGATGATTCATCAAGTACCTTGACCAATAAGTTCCACGAACTAAATGACAATAACGACTTTTACGATCAATCTAATAACGACATTAATGAATCAAATCGCTTCGGTGGTAATATAACGAATGCAAGCGATAGCGCACGAGTCAGTAATGGAAATCTCATATTAAGCGAAGGACCTTTGGTACGCTCTGAGGACAGCAGAGATGAGCTCAGTGCTAGAGAACTCTTCCAGCAGGAGCTACAAAAGTTTGATGATAAAAGAGACCCGAACGCCATAGTATCTTTACCTGTTAATTCTTCTTTTGCTTCTCTCGATAGTTTCTACATCGACACCTATGCTGGTAACCAAGCACCTGAACCGGCCATGGTTCCTCTCTCGCCTTATGATAGGCCTCAGCTGAAATTCTCAAGTTACAGAAACACTCAGGCAGGAAGGACTCCGGGGCGTATTAATTCTAACATGAACATGGCACATAGTAGTTTGAAAGGTGCTGCGCAATCTCAACGATATAATCGTGGCGTGAATAATGTGCCTGTTGCTAGCGACAGATATGGCTACAGGCCGCCCCATTCTTCTTCCACTGGCGTGTTTATCCCTGGCAAAGGGTGCACGAGTGATATTCATAGTATGGGAGCGAACGTAAGGCCCAAGTACTTTCCACGAGAGACCCCTGGGTCAAATCACTCTTCCCTGCTAAAACAACAGAATACAAGGAGTGGAAATGATAGCTTTTCTTTTAATTGTGCAGATGAGCCCGGAGAGCAATTCAGAACGCAACAAAACGCTTTACCAGGTGTGAAAAGGGGAAACTTCTTTGGGGCATACAATGGAAGCGATGAGGAGGACAGTCATTCGACGGCAACGAGCACAAATTCCACATCATTTCGCGCCTCGACTGACTCCTGCTCTGATGGACATGGCTCAGAGGTGGAATCACTCCCTTTTGAGTTCGGTATGGACTCTGAACATGGGAGCACCGTCTCAATTAGAGATTTACCTACATTCACGGGAAACATCCCAACTTTCGGAACAAGAGCGTTTTATGATGACTCAAGACCCCGTGATGATGTTGACGGTGATGCCGACAGCGAGTTTATACTCAACGTCGGAAACGCGGGTCACAGCCGCCGTCAGGGATCTATTTCAAGTGCTGCAGGGTCTCAAAGACATACCACTGCATACCCCGCCACAAACACCATGTCTCATGGGCAGCCGCCAACTTTTAGAACCGGAATGTTTCAAAAAGCTGCTAGTACCAACCAAACGGCAGCAGGTAGTTCCGCTACACTGACGCCTGGAAAAAATCAAAGTGCACTTGGGGCCGTTGTCGACCTAAATCCTGGCAATTCTGAAATTGCGCCGGATGCAGAGGGGTTCATATTGGATGACACTGGCGATTCAAGTGTAGATGTGCCTGCTGATGTACTCAAAATGATCCCGGAGTTGAAGGTCACAGGAGATCTGTCCTCCGCTAATGGCGGGCGTGGTAGAAGCAGTCCTGTGGTTGATGTCTTGAGAAGCCGATGCCCATCTGTCTCCAGAAGATCTAATCAAGGATCATTAGTGTTACCCCATACCAATCCCATTGCTACCACGCAGCAAAGTACTGTAAACCCGATCCCTGATACACTTTCAAGCAAAGACAATGCTCGAATAACTTCCAAAGATCTCTTGCAAAGTGTACTTACCTCTTCTGGTTCCAGTAGAAGACCTTCAGTTTCACCAATGGCCCGAGACTTGCCTAGATGCGAGCCCAACATGGAATCCTACGTGAATCACTATGAGGGAAAACGTGAAACCAAGTACGATTCCAAGACCCAACCAAGGAGGAAGTTGTTTCGGAGTAGACACCTGGAGGGAAGATACAGGTCGAAGTCTATCAGTGTGGGAATCTTGGAAGAGCGCAGGCCAACCGAGCAACATACTTAAGTGGTGTATTATTCAATTTCATACTTATTTATTTTATAAGTTATAATGTCAGTGCGTCATTTCTCCTGTTCGTAGGAGCCAGCGGGGATAGTGCTATTATCATAGGTCTATGTTGACTTATCCGACAACAGGGACTCACTCTAAGAACTCAAATGTATAATATTATTCACTCATTGCTGTTTATTACAAACCTATATAAACTCCTGCAGTTAAGCACTAGCTAGTAAGCAAATGGCATGTTCCCCATCCTATCCCTGGGAAAACTTCGAGAGGCTGAGAGAGAAACTAGGCGAGAATCATGTATATCCGGCTTTATTTGAACCACATGTTCGCGCTAAGCCTTTCGAATCACGAGTGACCGATCTTTCTTCGCAGAATTTTTAACCTGTTTGCGATACTGTCAATGTACTTTTTGATCATGAGCTTATCTGCATCATCTAGAGCCTCTGTAGCACAAAATCCCAAGTCACCGACATTGTTGTCCTCAATGTCCCTATCTAAGACCGACTCGAGCATCCAGAGAGAGGTGGCGTACGCAAGTTCACAGTTGTTTAAGTGCTCACCTTGCATCTCAAGCTTTGCCGCCGTTTTCGATATTTCAAGGGCCCGATCATAAATCAGCTTCTCTAAAAATATGACCTCCTCTTGATCCTCTTCAGTAGTTGATTCGGGATTAGTATCATTCGGACTTTCTCTGGATGCCTTGATTGTTGAATCATCTCCAGTAACAGCCTTTGAAGGGAGCTTTAATCTCAGAAACTCAGCTCTCTCTAGGCATTCATTGAATTTGTCACGTAGCCATTGCACTAGGATGTTCAATTTCAGAGAGCAATTCTTTTCTTGTGATCGGTACCACCAATTTGAGGTCACTTGCATCGCTTTAGCTAATATCGACAGAGCTTTCATGAACAAAACAAGGGCTTCAGTGCATAACCGATGCACTTCCCAGGGAGGCAGGTCCTTCATAATATGATCGAGCCCCGCTTGATCACCTGAGCTTCGCTTTCTGATGGTAGACGACATGCTGTCTGTTCCGGACCCACCTCTCTTGTTGTTCTTCCGGCTCGAGTCGAATTCCGTTTCTTCCTCTTCCTCTTCGATTGCACAACTTCCGGTACTCGACCTCTTGCTAAATGGATCACCCATAGACGAAGGTGGCAGAGGAACCAACTGTGAAAACTTGACTTCCGCGAAAGAGTAGATTACAAATGCTTTTGCTGCAAGAGATTCCAGCATTGATACTATTTCGGCGTCTGAGCATGTTTCATTGTATTTTGCACTATCAGCGTGATGATCGGCTGATAGCACGACATTCTCTGTTAGTTCATGGAACAGTTGCCGACTTAAAAGAGGTTGGAGATTGTGATTTGGGGAGACTGATAATCCGCTATTGTTCTGATTACCGAATAACCGAGTGGATGCAATTCCTAGAGCCTTAGTCAAAGCATTTGATGGACTCAAAGAGGATATCGATAAACGCCTCTCTACCAACGAGGGCCTTTTACTCGTGTTTCCCCCGCTTGACGATGATTTGCGTACCGCCGTTGACTGGAGGGGAACTGGCAGCTGCTGAGTTTTGGGGTTGGGTATCCGCCTGTCTTTGTCAGTAGGGCTGCAGTTGCCTAGACTTGCGAACTCGTCCGCTAATGCATTAACTTCCACACTCTTTTTCTCGACCATGACGTACTCTCTCTCTATGGAGGCATCCTGACGTAAGTGCGATGTGGCAAGAGTGCCTTTGTCATGTATCGCGCTTCTCTCTGGTTCAGTACTCAGCCGCGATGTGCTCAACCGCGATGTCCGCTGTGCAATAGGTGTTTGGGATGATTCTACATCTCCAGTTAAGGAACCGGGTATTTCTTGGAGGGGTTTCATGTGTTTGACTTCGGTTGGTTTTGCGAGATATTCGGAGATGAACATGTTGCTCTCGGCAACGTCCTTGGACTTGTTTTCGAGATCGGGTATATGTTCTTCTTCATACGGTGAGAGGTCCTCGTTGACAACTTCATTGCTGAAAAATTCGTTGAACCCCATTCTTTGTGATGGATCGAAAGTTAGAAGGCCGCAAATCAACTCGCGCATCTGTGGATCTACTTTACAATGAGTTGGGAAACTTATTACATCGTTTGCGCGTTTGATCTTCTTGAAGAGCTCTAGATGATTGGACGCCTTGAAGGGTGGTCTCCCACAGCACATTTCATATAATACAGTACCCACTGACCAGAGATCAGCTTTGGCATTGTATTTTTGATAATCTAAAATTTCGGGAGCCATGTAAAGAGGAGACCCACATAACGTCTCAGCCAGCGAGGTGTTGGGTAGAAATCTTGCAAACCCAAAATCAGCGATCTTCAAAATTGGAAGGTTGTAGATACCTACAAATCCCATCTTGTGAAATGTTTCTCGATCACTGTAGTTGACCAGTGGGGTTGATAAAAGTAAATTTTGAGGCTTAATATCCCTATGCACCAAGTTCTTCGACCTCAAGAACATCAAGGCAGAGGACAGTTGCTGCAGATAGCTTACTACTACAACACGATTAAGGCCATTGTGAGACTCACTAGGAGGAGGATACTTTTCAAACATGGTGCGCACAAGCGGGTGCTTCTCAATAAGCCCACCGCGTTTCTTTATTAGGAACGTCAAATCTCCTAAAGCACAGTACTCCATGATCAAAAAAAAGTCAGCGCCAGTCCGTTCGCAGTCCATAAGCCCAACAATGTGCGGATGCTTGATTTTCTTCAATATAGCGATCTCGATTTCCAGATTTTCCAGTAACTTCTTGTTTTTAAGTTTCGACCGTGAGACGGCCTTGATTGCGATAAAGTCGTTCAAGTCGCGGTTCGACGCTATTCTGCCCTTGTACACAGTCGCAAACGAACCTTTCCCTATTTCCTGCTGAACCAAGTACTTATCGGATATCATGATCGGCGCCGCCCGCACCTCTCCAGCGCTATTTACACTCATTTTCTCTGTAGTTTGTGTGCCTTCAGTGAATACTCTAACACTCAGAACTTTTGTTCTAGGATCAGGGCTGCTATTCTAAGTCCGTGAGTTCTGTGGCAGAAAGTTCATTGGGTTTCTACCGAAATGTGTCAGACCTTGGATAATGTGAACCTGTAGATTCGAAAACACAAGCCGCGTTATATAAATACGTGAACTTGCGCCTTACTTGAAGTCACCTATGACTAATAAATGCTTCTTGTATGAGGATGAGATGGCAAGGGGTAATCAAGTTTTGGTTATCTGAATCAAAACGATGAGCATCGTCTTAAACGCGACGCCACATCTCGTTCAGGATTACCTGACTTTTGACTGATGTAAGCCAAAATGATTTATCGAGCTGGATGAGTCAATGACCTTGCCATCATCATTAGGGTGTCTTTATGTACCAGCGGGTCCTCAGTGCACGAACCGGAGGTGCTAAGGTGCCGATTGAATACTTTTGTGCTGCTTTTGTGTTGGCCCCGTGTCAGGCAAGAGCGATATAAGGAAATTCTGTATTATTCAAGTTTGGAAAGTAGAGGGTTGGAAAGTAGAGGGTTGAGATTTTAGTTTTGTTCACCATGTAGAGTAGAAGTAGCCCGGCTGTTGGAATTGCGGTTGTTGTTGTTGTTGTTGAAGTTGTTGTTGCTGAAGTTGTTGCTGCTGAAGTTGTTGTAGTTGCATTTGCTGTTGCTGTTGTAGTTGTGCTTGCTGTTGTTGTTGTAACTGGTGTTGCAACATTTGCTGCTGCTGTTGTTGAAGCACTTGTTGTTCTTGTTGTTGTTGTTGTTGTTGTTGCAAGGCCATGGCGTATTGCTGTTGGTCAACGTAAATCATGCCTGTTGCCGGGTCCAGATACTGCTGTACATACCCGTCAAACACTGCAGGCCGAGATCCGCTAGTGGGCGCACTGCCAGTTCCGTCGAAAACGGCAGGACGGGGCCCTGTACTCGTAGCTGGTCTTCTAGGAAGCGGAGGATTACTCGCCGCTGTACTTGAATTTGTTGAGGGTCTCTCGCTGAAAGATCCCCGTGAGGAGGTGGCCCGCGAAGTTGCCGGTTTGGATGAAGACGTGGACGTGGATGTTCGGCTCTCGGTACGATACGGTTTGTTATGGTCTGTTCTGAACTTACACAACACGTACTTCTCCCTCACGAATTGTTCCACAGCACTTTTGTCTTCGTCTCCATCAAACGGGAAGGGTACGTTCTGTGGATTCCAAAGCATTCGGTTTCGCCTGTTTCCACCACTTTCGGCAATTTCATCCAAGTCTCGTGTTGACCACCGGTCCATCGTAAGAGAGCGAACATCTGAGTAAATCTCATCGTCTCTGTTGCCCAAAATATTCCTGTGAACAGATGCACAGCGGCCACATAGGAAAACACCCAAGTTAATCGAGCACCATGTGGGGAAAGTGTTGCCACATTCCCCGCATTTGTTCCCATTTTCTGGAGAGTTTAAAATATTTTTCAATTCTCGCTCTGCAGCCTTAGAACCCTTGTAGCGCTTCATAGTCGATAGGCCTGTTCTTTCTTAACCTTTTGTTCAGACCTTCGAAAACTGTCTTGGATAACAGTTTCTTGAATTAAGAGACCACCTTTTCTTGAAGAACGAGCGCCACGTGCAAAACACACGGTCTTGAGAGCATAGGAGGGCAAATCCCTTAGCATGAGGTGCAGCTGGGGTATTCTGAAACCATGAGAACCATCACTGTGTTATTTGGCATTTTTTACACCTACCTGGAAGGCTGAGCAGCTGGATTGATTCTTGTAAACTTGGCGCTTGAAAACTCAACAAAGTTACGTCCCTATAACTTCTAGATGGGAGGCCAAGTGGTTATAGGAAGAGGGACGGGTTATGCCGATTTGTGGAGGATGTTCTTTTCCTAGGTTTAGAACGAGTAGGTGCTCAAATATTTGTAGTTCGGATAAATCTAACAGCATCATTTTTGGAAGGTTTAGTGGAGGTGCTTTTCTCTGTCCAGTAATTCAATTTCCGGACTTATAGGGACTTTTAGATGGGCTAAGTAACTCTCCGGTTCACCCTTGAACTGAACAATTGAGGTTCTGGTCAGTTCTGTCTTGTTTAGTGTCAATTTAATTCATCAAAAGGGTCTTGTATTTTCTGTTACTTATGATGGTCAATCTTGTTCCCTTCATATATAGTATGGCTCTCATTGTCCAACACGCGGGTGCTTGAATGCTATTGTGGAATTTAGTCTTGTCCTTTGAATTCTAAAACTTACAACTCGAAAGTGATATAGCCTCATACTGCTATTTAGTTGGAGATGGTAAGATATTTGGGTGTGCAGAGGAAATATTAGTTCACTTTGTATAGATCTTTTCAAGGATGGAGGACACCTTTTTACAAATTCAGGAACAGCCGCCCAAGTTATAAACTTGCAACTTGTCATCAACTTCAAGCAAGAAATATGGTAATTTTTAATCGTGCTTTGACTCTCTCAGCGAAAAGTGGCCTCTTCGATTCAACCTTTTCGACTTACACATTGTTAAAGTTTACTTTTGCCAAATGCAGGGCAATCTCCAAGAGTTTGAACAAGTCAATAAATAAGATTCTGCCACTTCAAATCTCGGGTTTACCATTCAATCGACCCCTCAATTTCAAAAATGGGTGTGACGAATCGATGAGCGGCATCGCCAGCCATCAATCAAACTTCAAATGTGAATTAAATACTATACGTGTTTTTGGAACGCTGATACCTAGGAAGTAGTTTTTTTATCAAAAAGTAGGCTCTGAGTTCTTCCTTTTAGGATCCAATGAGAGATCTTTCCTGACAAGAATCTTCAATCTGATACAAAATGCTCAGAGAAAAAAAAGACCTTGTTGTTTGCAGAAGAGCCGATGGCTTGCCCAATTGTAGTCAGCACAAGTAGATTGAGGGAACGTCTTTTGGCTTTATGAGAGCTTTTATATTTCTAAAGGTTTTACACTTTTACATTGTTTAATTTTTAGGACCTGACAAACAACATTTAACTTATTTTTCTGACACATCTCCATTAATACTCAAAATCAAAACCCATCACACCTAACCTGTAACCGAGTTTCCTTTGTTTTGCAATGGTATCATATAGTCGAACACCATTTTAGTCAATCCTCAACCCAATTGGTATCGGTATATATCGGTTTCGCGAAAAAGCGTTTTACTAACTCAGATCTAATAGCCGCCCAAGAGACAAACAGTTACTCTTGCTCAAAAAAAGTCTAATATTCTGCAATTCTTTCAGCAAGAGCACTGCGTGTATAATATCAAGGAATTAGAGAAGCTTATCCCAAAAAAGTGCAATGGAGTTGCGTCAATTCTAGTTAAAGATTTGATTCACCAAATGATTGACGAAGATGGAATAATTTCCGTAGAGAAATGTGGGAGTACCAACATCTATTGGTGCTTCAAAAACCAGATTATGTCAAAGATGATACTTGAAATGGATTCGCTTAGGGCTCGTATTCAAGCGGCAAGATCTGATACTTTAAATGTTAAAGCAACACTTCAAAGCAATGCTACAGATCTTCGAAAAGAGACCTTTGAGACAGCTACAGGGCAAATATCGCGAGTTGAGAAACTAGCTGAGTTAGATGCGTTGGAAAGAGAGTTGAAAAGTCTTAAATCAAGGTATGACTTGAAATCAGAGCACACTTGGGATCAAACGAAAATTGAGGCCAAAGTAAAGATGCTCAAGGTCCAGGTGGAAAAACTCAATACTGTAACAGATAACATTGACCTAATTATTGGATACCTCAGCAGGAGATTCATGATTGACAAAAAAACCCTGCAGACCGAATTGAATATCCCAGAAGAATTTATGGAGTTTAGTGACCTCCCGCGAACCGTTTAAGCTTACATGCTACATATAATCTTGCTCTAATTTTCGAAACAGCCACAATCCTATGCCTTCCTTGCGGGTCTAATATACATACTCGTTACTTTGAGAGGCAGAGTTTGCAAAACGGCTACGCTCTACTGTTGTAATCTGTAAAAAGAATTTAAACTGAATGTTTTAAGCCGTTTGTATCGTAAATTAATGAGTCTTTCTTTGATTTTGTCATAACACTTCACCATCAGTGTGAGTCTTAATGTGCTGATTAAGATTATCACTTCTGCTGAACTTCTTGCCACAGATATGGCAATCAAAGGGTTTTTCTCCCATATGTAGAGACCGAACGTGCCTTTTCAAGTGTTCCTGTCTTTTGAAGCGTCTATCACAGAAGTCGCATGCAAATTGCTTGGATGCGTCCAAGATAGGTGAAGGCTTTCTACCCCGGGTCTTGGGGAATCCAAGCCTTTTCTTTTTGACTACACCAGGTTCCGCAGCTAGCTCCTGTGGTGGCTGAGAGTTTTCCGGGCTACTGAAGTGCGTCGTCGTGTTGCTAAGGATATACCGTGTATCGATGCTATTGGAGTTTAGTAGTTCAGAGGGATTGACAACAGGCTCAACCGAAGACACAGAACCTCTGCCAGAGATGGGTACTGTCGGTTTTCTGCTCCAAAAATACTTTTTCCTCAGGAAAGGTTGAGGCTCCTCCTCGAGGAGATCTGGATCAATGATGGCTTCCTCGTTTTTGTTGCCGGAGAAAAGGTTTAACTTAAAGTAGTCCTTAACCTTTTTTTTCTGTTGCACATCTCCACCTGTGAGTCGAGTGAGGTCCTGAATATTCGTGCTGTCCTCGCTTTGCAACCCTTGATGAGATACAGGAATCTGAGCCAGCAAAGCCTCGGGAGACAAATTCATTACCATTTCATTACCGTAATCACTGAAAACCGAGTCCTTGCGCAGCTTGCGATTTGGGAAAGTAAACATGTCCAAACCCTCGTCATCTGTAACCATTATGTCCTCTTCTTCCTCCCCACGGTGTATTCCCCTCTCGAAAAATTCATACTCGTAGTATACTGGTTTCGAGCTGTTGTACTCGGAGATCGACAGACGCTTATGCAGCTGGACCTGATCGTCTAAAGATTGAGGCATTGGCTTCAGCGAACTGCGCTCCATGGTGTTTTCGATGTTTAACATTTCTTCGATGATGTTCGAGTCTTGAAGAAGCGTGACATCTGTTTTGGCAGCCGGTAAAGTGTTCCCAGTGAGGTCATTAGCTATCGACTTCTCTGCTGCTGGCTTTTGAATAATCTGAAAGTTGAATGTGGTATCGCCGTTGGTAGGCGTATTAAGATCACCTTTACTTCCATTGCCGTTACCACTCCCATAGATTCCCACCAATGTATCGCTAGACATCGTTCGAGGGACCTGATATATTGACATTGTGTCTGACCAGAGTTGAAAGAACTATCAGCGCCGCAAAAGTTCTGTTCAGTACTTGTTAGAAGTTACTTGTCTTGTTCGGGAATTCTATTATTTTTGAAGGTACATAAGCCTACCCGATTAATCTTAATATCTCGTGAGGGTAAACACGACATCAGAAGGCAAATGAACATAGAGGTAGTTGAATTGTAACCTAAAGAGAGTAATATACTAGTTCTATTTAATGCCAATAACCTTGAACATATTGTGCGTAGATGGATGGTGTGTATAGGCTCATATCAGAAGTCCGAGAAAACCGCCGACGTGTCCCGAGATATTTAGCCTCGAAGCTTGAAGAAAGAGTATCAAAACTTCAGCAGCTGAGGATACCACAGATTATCTCGAGTAATGCATTTTCAAATTCACGGTAATACTCGTCACCAGTGCCGATAGTCTCCATCTCACCAGTGTCGCGATTAAGTAATAAAATATAGCGCTGAACTTCTTGACGGATGTAATCAATTTCTGGCTGGGGTTGTGGTTGGGAATCACCCCCACCCAAGCCTGTGCCAGAATTGCCACCGGTATCGACGCCAGTTGTAGCGAGATTCGATTTGCTGGCACCATATACGGAGCTTGGATTCGAATAGTCGGCTGAGAGTCCCGGCGTGGGCACGGTAGCAAGAGAAGGACTCAAAGGTAAGTCACGGACATATGGATTGAAGTAGAAGTTGTTTATGGCTACATTGCCTTCATTGTCCACGGATTGTCCGGATTGTGTCCCCGATTCGCTATACACTGGAAGCATCGGTTGGTTCTGCGGTGCTGATGAAAGGGTGCGCATGATGCGAGGGGCGATCTGGGCGCAGGAACTTGTGTATGAATTTTCCAGGGCATTGCTGTTGTATATCAGGTTTCCAGAAAACGAAAACCCGTCGTTGAAAAACTCGTCACTGTTAATGATGCTAGTAATGCTTAAAATTCGGTTAGTACCGCGGGAGGAGTCGACGTCCACAGGATTGGCACCCATGTCTTGAGAATCACGAGGAGTCCCATTGTGGCCGCTCAAAGAGCCTACGCTTGGCTGTGGAATAACGCCGGATCGATCGTTGTTTAAGATTGCTTGCCCGACGTCATACTTACTGTGAAATATTTTTGGGGCGTCGGCAGGGTTTGCATTTAGCACGTTCAAACCATTTCCATACTTGACAATGATTAGGCGGAAGAGCAGCATGATCAGTTGAAAGCAGTTCTTGCAAACAGCGGTTTTGGGATCGACCTTCATTTCCGCTACTGGTATTGCCTTGGAGAGTAAAATGTAGCGTAGATCATTCTGTAGGATTAAAACTTGGCCCATTTGTTGTGCTCTGTTCAGATCCAGGGCCAAAGTCTTAAGGGAAAACGTTATTGCATTGATGGGCATGTTTCCAACTAGTAATTCCCAGTTATAACATGAATATGTATCATCGCTATGATATTTCAGAAACTCGTCCAAATAATGCAGAGAAGCAGGAATCAGGTTATTTGTTAGGTCCTCATAATCGTAAACAAGACCGCTGCTATTAGTGTCATCAAGTCCATCCATCAGTGCATGATCCAGCGTCAAATTCCCACTATCGTTTAAAAACGCTTGTATCGTCAAAAAATTCTTTCCATAGCCACTATCAGTGATCGGATCGGAAGCCACTCCTGGTTTCGAGCTGATCTCCCGTTTCCATATTCGTCGCCTTTTCATCAGTATTGGTAGTGAAGTCTTGATTATGTTTAGATGCAATAGAAGACATGCTCTGTCTGCAAAAGTGTTGAGCATGAAGACAGCCCAGTCAATAAACTTGACATCGTGCGTGCTTAGTTGGCCGATCTGTTTATTGTAGCTGCGCAAGGATAACGCGCTCCCCATGCAGCATACATGTAGGTCAACTATCCTTTCTTTGAGGCCCTGGAATGTCCCTCTATTCGTCAAGGAACATAACTCGTTGAGAAGTAACAAAAATCGGTATTTTGCATTTAGTAAACATAGACTGGGGTCAAGCTCACCCTGCACAACTTCAGAAGGAAGTGCTGTATCGAAATCATCAACCTTAATCAGAGGAGGCAGGTTATCATAAAGCGACGTCATAGTATCGAGCTGGAAAATCTGCCAAAATAAGATTCGACGACACTGTATTAAATTCAAATTGGTAATCTGATGATATGAGGCCGGGTCTCGCGAAAGCATTGCACGTTGTGCAAGACGTGAGAGTTGGGCGATGGTGGTAACACTTGGATTTTCGATGATTGAGTTTATAAGGACTGAGCCCATGACCATCTTGAAGTTAAAATTGTTGGGAAAGTCGTGCACGCCGTAAAGTACGTTAGTTGCTTCTAGAAAACCACTCATCTCTTGAAATAGTGCGTCATTGTTGTTGCACTGATGAAATTGGGATTTAGAGGCGGCATAGAGAACAGGAAAAAGTAAGAGCAGGAAGTCAGTGTCCGTGGACTCCCCTCGCTCGTGGCTTTTCCAGAATTGCTCCTGGTCGCGGCAAAACTCAGTGAGGTCCAATAAGGGTATGATTGGATGCACTGTGTTCTTGTATATATCGAATAATTCCATTCCTCTCTGGGGTGTGGGTAGGTACATTGGCAGGGTGCTCCGCCAAGTCGAAGGGCGCGGGCTCTCCGGTACCGAGGTAAAGGACACGGGAGGCGACATGGTCGGAGTGCTGTGCGAAGTACTTTCTGTTGCAGAGTTGGATGCGAATTCTTGCGAGGCCCTCATGGAGGATATACCACCGTTAGCGGGATTCTCGTGTTCCCAACCTGACCTGCGACGAGCCGCATCCCGTTTCTGCTTCCTATTCAGCTCCAAAAGGCTCTTCTCGTCGTCGAGCATGCTTTTTGCCTTTTCGATGGCCATGAGGAGCTGCTTCTTCTTAAGCGGGTCGGAAGTGCCATTTGCTTTGTTAGCGAGAACTTCAGGATCCGAATTTTCGACCTTGACCTCCATCCCAGAGTGACCGCCCCTCGAGATCCGGTCATTGAGGAAATAGCTACACTCCCAGTTTTTTTTTAGGCATTTGGAGCAGCTTGGAGTTTCCCGCGTGCACTTGATTTTACGTTTATGACATGGAACGCAGCTCAAGATTTTTCGCTGTCTTCGATGTTGTATCTTGTAGATTTTCCCATCCTCTAGGACCAGAGCGGCCTGGTCCTTGATGGGTATTAGTTTCGACGACATGCGAGACTTTAGCGATGGGCTTCGGAATAGATATTTGCAAGATTTAGCACTCCGGTTTTTTTGGCAAGGCTGAACCCATATTAATATCGGAATCACACGATGAGATATGCTGCGGTACGAGAGAGCGTTGCAGATCAGCTCGATGCGAAGACTAAGCAACAAAGGCAAGTATCGTGAGTGCTTTTGAGGTGGCGAAGATAAGTGTAAGTTTCTGTAAATTGATTGTTTATCGTAATGAAAAGTTTTCGAACATGCAGGATTAAAACGGGACCTTGCGGATAAGTTGAGACTAGCGAACAGGAGGCTTTAAAAGGAGAGTCCACACACACACACACACACACACACACACACACACACACACACAGAGACACGCACACATACACACACACACACATGCACACACTGTACAACATTTTGGCTCGAATTTTGCGTAGATTCATTTGAAAAAACGATACAGGGGGCCAGAGGAGTTGTTGATGGGCTCAGCAGACAACTATCACGCGTGTTTAACAATCTGTACGACAATCTAAGGGTTGGCTCCAATCTCAGTGGAGTAAACGTTCTTGTACACGTAAAATACTCACTAGAATTTTCGTTTCACGACTTATCGAAGACATCTGGTCCTTGCTTGTCATCATCTTCTTGACCCCCAACACTTTGAGCGGCGACTATATGGACGTTTGTTGTGCAAGATGAGGGTTCCTCGACCTCAACTGAAAAGTTTACTCCCAGTTGACAGGTAAACAGATTGAAGTGACGCAAGTGTTTGATCTAGTTCTTGTTCATCCACTGCCAGAAACGAAGGGCTTGCATTCTGGAGACGGAGAACTTTTAGTTAATCCCTAGTTAAGAGATAGAAGTGACACAAATGCTTGATTCCCTAGTAGTAGTTATCTGCTGCCATATTCTTGCAGCTTAAGGCGGATCTCTTTCAACGCACCAGACGGAATGTCTGGAAAATCAGCCAAGGGCGGCGTATTTGAATCTCGAATACACTAGTTATGGCAATTTCAGGTGACCAATCAACCCAGCAGACTTTCTATGCTATCTGCCAGTTTCGGCGGCTAAAAGTTGTTGTGAAAAGATTCAAATATAAAAATGGACGCGACTTCCCATACCAATACCTTTAAACATCCACAAACAAGACAGAAAACAACAACCTCTGCAAAATCGGGGGCTAAAGCCGAAACTGATGTAGCCACGAGCCACAAGCTCTCAAACACCTGGCAAACTAATCACGATACACAGGACATCTATTCCCAAATAGCCGCAAGGGCTTTCGTTATTCCAAGGATTTGCCACCTTATAAAACATCAAATTTGAAGTAAAAAAGTGGTAAAATAGCGATACACCTATCAGTGCTCATTTCAAGCGTGGAACAGAAGACCCTAGACCCACGAGAATCTACGTCTCATCAAGCTATCCAGGTAGCTTTCCAATGGACTCTGTTCGCAAGGCAACTACCCGCAAGGCAACCACTATACGCGCGGCCCTGCGTGCGAAACGCACAGCAAGCGCCCTCCTGACACGTCCGGAACCAAAGAATGCAAACTCTTCAACACCACTCCACGCTCTCAGCGGCTACTGTTCGAGGCAAACCCTCCTCTCTTTGTAAGCCCTTTATTAGCCGCCAAGCCATCCGAACGTCCAAAATGACACTACTCGAAAAATCACGTGAACTTCTTTGTCCCTCTAAAAGCCACATCGCTAGTCAGGTCTTTTTGGCTTATAGCTCCGCCCCTCCATACTGCCAAAAAGCGTGAAACCCACAAATTGAGATGAGCGGTGTGTGTATGAGTGTGTGGCCGGCCCTTGGAATCCCAGAGAAACCGATAACGGTAATAATTTACAGGGGAAACAGATGCGGGCTCCGGGCTAATTCTAAAAGAACAGCGGTGATGAGATTAGCAGGTTATAACACCGATTTGTGACGAATGGATATGGTGAGTAAAGGAGAGCCGCAAACCACAGTTGAAACTGGTATTACTCACAAACACACACACACACAGACAGACATACACACACCATACACACTGATTGTTCTTTCGAGCTTGGAATTGAAAACAAGAAGACCAGGAGCGAGGGGATATATATATATATTAAGCCAAGACTAAAAGCGGATCTTGAGACATTATCGAGAAATCAAACGCAGACATTGTGATCAAGGATGGAAAACTCTAATCAATCAGTGCAGACTAAACTAGTCTCGGTGGTTCAGCATTCGGACCAGCATGGGTCCAGCGTACCCCCAATTTACCAGTCTACGACGTTCAAAATAGGCTCTCTAGAAGACGATGCCTCGCAGCCATACGACTACACAAGATCTGGTAACCCAACTAGGACTGTGGTTCAGCACCAAATCGGCAAACTGTACGGTGTGGATGCGTCACAGGTGTTGGCGGTCAGCAGCGGAATGACAGCTCTAGACGTGATTTTGCGGGCGTTGGTGCTGACCAACAACTCTTATGTGCCCACGATCATCGCAGGCGACGATTTGTACGGCGGCACGCAGCGGTTGCTCACATATCTGGAGTCGCGCAACCATGCTCGCGTGCTTCACGTCGACACCACGAACTACGATGCGTTCACGGCACTTTTCAACGCTCAGCCCCGTGTGGACTGTGTGCTGCTGGAGTCGCCAACCAACCCGCTTTTGAAAGTGGCCGACTTGCCCAGGATCACCCGGTTTGTGAAACAATCCAACGAGAAGTGTGTGGTTGCCATCGATAATACCATGATGAGCGGGATGCTGTGTAATCCCTTGCATTTCCATTGCGACGTGGTTTACGAATCCGCAACCAAATATTTGAACGGGCATCACGACATTATGGCTGGCATTGTAGTGGCAAGGAGCGCGCAGTTGGCCGGAGAGATTTATTTCATGATTAACTCAACCGGCTGTGGTTTGTCACCATTCGACTCTTGGCTGTTGATCAGAGGACTCAAGACCCTGGGCGTCAGAATATATCAACAGCAGCATAATGCCATGGTGCTCGCGCACTGGCTCGAGAATTCTTGTGGGTTTGTGTCTCACGGCAAGAAAGGTAAAGGTTCCTTGCAGACCAGGTTTGTGGGTCTCAAGTCTCACCCAGAGTTCGAGCTGCACAAGTCCTTCAACACGGGACCCGGTGCGGTCTTGTCATTTGAGACAGGTTCATTCGAGCATTCCCGCCGTCTAGTTTCATCTAAAAAAATCAAACTATGGGCCGTTACCGTATCTTTTGGCTGCGTGAACTCCCTCATATCAATGCCTTGCAAAATGTCACACGCTGCAATTGATCCAGCATTGCGCCAGGAGCGCGACTTCCCCGAGGACCTCGTCAGGCTGTGTTGCGGTATTGAAAACATTGTTGATCTCCAAAATGACCTTCTTGAAGCTATGGTTGACGCTGACATCATAGAGCTGCGAGACGAAGGTAAAACCCTCTACAACAAGCTCAACGGCCACATCGCGACAAACACCATCGGACAGGGAAAGCTCCCTAACATTTACGAGGAATTCTTCTCTCAGGAAAGCGCTGACCGCAGCTCCATCCTCACAAGCCGCGCCAAACTCTAGTTTCCGGTCCAGAAACCGACAGCGTGCCGGAGAAAGACGTACAGATTACTCCGCAGAAGTAATCTTAATTTGCATAGTGTACATACGAGTATCAATATCATTTCTATCAACGAAAAATTAATTCAGTAGCTTTACCTCAGGTTAACTCACGATGCGGTATCAACAAACCCTTTTCTCTCAATTGAATGCTGTCCAGTAAACGCTCTGTAGCGAATCATATAGAAGAAGAGTTTCAGTTGCTGAAACCACTTGATCGTAGGCTCTTTATTTCATAAGAATGCGGGGGCGTTCGACCACCGTAAAACTGTTTGTGCACATTACTGCGACACAAGAACACATACCATAGCATTAAGTTTAACGAGTGAAGAAACGAATAATCATCCGCAATACGAACTTATCTCAAAATGAGCTTCAAGGCGCCTTCGTTCAAATCATACACTTCTAACAGCTTCCTCTCACTATCAGTGTCAGAAAGATATAGAGTGATTCACTTTTTTGACTAATCGAAGCTATCAAAATAAAAAAGACTTTGGAGATGATGCCGATGATAGCATTCTGTTAAGCATATAACACCAAGTTGGCAGTCATAACTAAACCAAAAGAGCGTATTAGTCTGTCTGCAAACATGGAACCTGAAAAGGTAGACGATGTGGTCTTTAGTGAGACTGAGAAATCTCGTGGAGAAGGAAATCAAACTGTTTTTGGCAAAGTACTGAACAAGTTGAGCGTCGCATCAAAAAGATTAGATGCATTAGGCGTAGAAATACGCGGTATTCAACGTATCCCTGCATATGAAAGAGGAACTTCAAAGCAGTTTTTGAGTGTTGCTGGTTTGTGGCTGAGTGCCGCTGGTGGGCTGTCGTCCATGTCCTCATATTTCTTAGGACCACTTTTATTCGAGCTTACCTTTCGTCAATCTCTGGTGAGCGGGCTAGTTTCGATGGCCATCGGATGTGCTGTGGCTGCTTACCTTTCTACAATGGGCCCCCAATCAGGCTGCAGACAAATGGTAACTGCACGTTACTTATTTGGATGGTATTTTGTCAAATTTGTGTCCCTGGCGTCGATTATCGGAGTCATGGGATGGAGTATTGTAAACTGCGTTGTTGGTGGTCAGATGTTGGCGGCCATTTCCAACAGCAAAATTCCGTTATGGGTAGGGATCATCATTGTAACTGCGGTTTCATTTATAGTGGCTATCTTTGGTATCAAGCAAGTGTTGAGGGTTGAAACTTTTCTCTCAGTTCCCGTTCTCACATGTTTCTTACTTTTGTACATCGCCGCAAGTGACAAGTACTATTTGCTGGACACTTTTAAGAACGACGATATTGACCCATTGACTATCAAGGGTAATTGGCTGTCGTTCTTCTCTCTATGTTACAGTATCACATCCACATGGGGGTCCATCACTGCCGACTACTACATTCTATTTCCTGAGGATACGGCTCATTACAAAGTCTTTCTACTTACGTTCTTCGGAACATTGATTCCTACTACTTTTGTTGGTGTTCTGGGTTTGATTCTTGCCTCCTGTGCTGCTTCTTACGAACCATGGAAAGCGGCTTATCACAAGTACGGAATGGGTGGTCTGCTCTTTTCCGGGTTTGAACGCTGGAACGGGTTCGGCAAATTCTGCGTTGTTGTGCTAATTTTCAGTCTCATCTCTAATAACATCATCAACACATATTCGGCGGCTTTTAACATTCAATTATCGAGTGTCCACATGGCGCGCGTTCCTCGCTGGCTATGGGCAATTGCTTGTACCATATTCTACTTGGTGTGCGCTTTGGTGGGCAGAAACCATTTCAGTGAAATTCTTGGAAACTTTTTACCCATGATTGGTTACTGGATCAGCATGTACTTTATCATCCTGCTGGAGGAGAACCTAATTTTCCGCTCTCATTTTAGGCATTTATACACCGAGGAATTTCCTCCTCATCCAGTCGAAGAGGGAGAATCGCCTCGTGCTCTTCGCGATATCAAAAATAAAAAGGTGTCTTCGCGCAAACATGCCTACAACTGGGAGATGTGGAACAATGCCGAAGTGCTTACTCACGGATATGCTGCAACCTTTGCTTTCTTGGTCGGAGTCGGGGGTGTGGCCTTGTCCATGGCTCAGGCCTACTGGATAGGTCCCATCGCCCGCCATTTTGGCGATTTTGGCGGCGACTTGGGGATGTGGGTGAGTATGGGCTTTTCAGGTACAGTCTACCCAGCTTTGAGATACTGGGAACTGCGCCATTACGGCCGCTAATGCTGATCCAAACGACACTTCTGGAGCTTTTACTGACGCTGACACTACGACTGCCATAGAGCACGTGATTAGCGGCCAACCAAATTGTCGCTTTTTTGTTATTCAGATCTCATTTAATACTTAGATTACAGTTAATAAAAAAATATTTTAGAAATGGAATCATCGGGTTAGTAGACGAAACCGGTTGAAGAGCGGTTAGTAAGAGATCACTGTGGTCAAATGTATGTGCAAAGTTGATATAACAAGGAAAGGAATGAAATAGATACGATAGATCGAAAAATTGGTACGCTTTTTGCCCGTTGTCCCCGGAAATTTATTGGGCTGATGTTGCGTTGATATTGAGAAACATTCGATGAAGGAATTTGTAGCCGAAACTTGCGATCAGGCTCTGAGTTTACCCTCTGGGACAAGGCAATCAAGAATATTATAGTCTGTTGTAATCTCTCAGGGCGCAATTACTGGGCTTGTTATGGAGATATCGGTGAATTAACAGGGAAGCCCATAATACAATGAAAGAAGTCCGACGTGTGTCTATTCCTTTTACCTTCAAGATCCAACTGCAAGAACTTATACTAACTAAACTCAGATAAAACAATAATGCTATCTCTACGCCAAACTTTGAGATTCATGTCTCCAGCATCTAGAGCGTTCTCCTCGCAGAGAGTCGCTTTCCAAAAACAGGTGGTCAAGACCGCTACTAAGCTGTCCGAGGTTGACGGTAACGCAACCTTGGTTGGTCCAGGTGCCAAAGAAGGCGAAGTGCCCACCGAGCTTGATCAAGCCACCGGTCTAGCCAGATTGGAATTGCTGGGTAAGCTAGAAGGTATCGATGTTTTCGACACTAAGCCTTTGGACTCCTCCAGAATCGGTACCATGGAAAACCCTATCGTGGTCGACTCTTACGACGACTACCGTTACGTGGGTTGCACAGGTTCTCCAGCTGACTCTCACTCCATCATGTGGTTGAAGCCCACCGTCAACCAAGTTGCCAGATGCTGGGAATGTGGTTCCGTGTACAAGTTGAATGCAGTAGGCGTCAAGACCGACGACGACCACCACCATTAAGATTTCCCTGGCACGCACTTACGGCATGCATGCACGCATGCGCACATTCACAAATGGAATTTTGAAATCTAGAAGGATCAACACTAGGCATGAATATTCAATATCATTTGACTCCAAACATCTATTTAAGTAAAACAATAAAAGGTAATAAGTCTCAACGCCCTACCTTCCTGGCTGTTATTATCCTGGCTATATCATCTTTACCATGATAGTACATGCCAGGCATGTCTGTCGAGCATTCGTCTAAAACTACCAACTCAAGCCCTAACAAAGCCCTGAAGTATCTTATGACTGCTATAAACCCACACACCGGGTGTCAAAAATTCAAAAAGTGAAAAAAAACACCCTGTTTTTTTCGAATGGATAGCGGTATTCAGCTTTGCAAGTCCTCTGCCTAGTCTAGCAGCATAGCTCTGCCTAGAGCTTAGCCCCAGAGGGGGTCAGTCCTGCCCGCCCGTAGGCAGGACGCCAGTATCTCTAGGCGGAGCCACTCCGCAAACCCCAGGAATCCCGCTGGGATACCCCCAGCGAGATCCTTCCACGCACTGGAACGTTGTAGTCTCAAAAGTTTTCCAGGGTTGGCCATATCTTGATATTAGCTGAATTACTATCTAGGTTTAAGGAATCTTTACAGAGACCAGGAATAAACTAAACAAGTATGTGATAAAATGCGAGATGAGTACTGGATAAGTGTGGCTAGTTTGTGAACCAGTAATGTGGTATCAAAACCTGTGATTTCAATTGGAAGAAAGGCAAGGAAATCAAGCCAATTTAGAATATGAAATTTGTGCATCTTTTCCAGATGCTTGGTATCCAAGAGAATCGTTTACACTATCGGGGCGCGGGCTAGCCCTCTATAAGAGGGCTAGCAAACCGCTGCTAGCTACACAAGTCGCCAGGTCTAGTGACACTTACTAACTTTGTACTAGAATGCCAAAGAAGAGAGCTTCCAACGGTAGAAACAAGAAGGGCAGAGGTCACGTCAAGCCAGTCAGATGTGTCAACTGTTCCAAGTGTGTTCCTAAGGACAAGGCTATCAAGAGAATGACCATCAGAAACATTGTCGAGGCCGCCGCCATCAGAGACTTGTCCGAGGCCTCTGTCTACTCTGAGTACGCTTTGCCTAAGATCTACAACAAGTTGCACTACTGTGTCTCTTGCGCCATCCACGCCAGAATCGTCAGAGTCAGATCTAGAGTTGACAGAAGAGTCAGAACTCCTCCTCAGAGACCAAGATTCAACAGAGAGAACAGAGTTTCTCCAGCTGACGCCGCCAAGAAGGCTGTGTAAATCGCTTGTTAAAGTATTATATCTTTCTTAAATAGCACAAGTCACCATTATATCTCACAATCTCGGATGTCGAGAGCTTTTAGCGATGCTTGCGAGCTGGAAGCCATTGTTTTAGCGCTGAATCTGCCTGAATACAATTATACTCGCCATGGTTGATTCGTGATATAGGGTTGGAAAAAAAAATTTTAACAATATGGAAACCCCTTAATTGACCTTTCCTCGACAACAAGAGCGCTAAAAGTGGGCAAATTCAGCTGGGAAAAAGCGGCATTGATAGCGACAATACTGGAAGAGTGTTATTCTAACAGGATAGTGGGGAAATAGCAAGCATTTAACGTTGGTTTTACGTTGGTATTACATTGGATTTACAGATTTATACGGTGTTTTTGAGTGAGCTTTAGTTTGGACTTGTAACCGTCAAAAAATTGTGAAAGATGTCCAAAAACAGCTTTGATTTCAAGTTCAGCCAGTGTTTTGGCGACAAGGCTGACATCGTGGTCACGGAAGCGGATATCATCACTGCGGTTGAGTTTGACCACACGGGAGACTTTTTAGCCACTGGGGATCGCGGGGGGCGTGTGGTTCTATTCGAGCGCAACAACAGTAAGCACTGCGAGTACAAATTCCTCACGGAGTTCCAGTCGCACGACGCGGAGTTCGACTACCTCAAGTCGCTGGAAATTGAGGAGAAAATCAACCAGATTAAGTGGTGTCGTCCAACAAACCAGTCACACTTCCTGCTGAGCACAAACGACAAGACAATCAAACTATGGAAGGTATATGAGAAGAACATCAAGCTAGTAAGCGAGAACAACCTTAGTGAAAACTCGTTTGCTCACGGCGGCTCTAGCGGTGGGAAAACTGCGAGTGGAACTAATAACGGCAACGGCGCTGCGAAAGCGGTTCTCTCGTTGTCGACGCTCAAGCTGCCCAAGCTGTCTCAGCATGACAAAATCATCGCTGCTGCGCCTAAGAAGATATACAGTAATGCTCACACATACCACATCAACTCGATATCGATAAATTCGGACCAGGAAACCTTCATCAGCGCCGACGACTTGAGGATCAATTTATGGAATCTTGATATCCCAGATCAGTCCTTCAATATCGTCGACATCAAACCTGCAAATATGGAGGAGCTGACGGAAGTGATTACTAGCGCAGAATTTCACCCGCAACATTGCAATCTGTTCATGTACTCGTCGTCCAAAGGAACCATAAAACTGGCAGACATGCGACAGAATGCGCTGTGCGATTTCCGCGCTAAGACATTTGAAGAGTACTTGGACCCTATAAATCATAACTTTTTCACGGAGATTACATCGTCTATATCGGATGTCAAGTTCAGTCCCGATGGACGTTACATTGCGTCGAGAGATTACCTAACCGTTAAAATCTGGGACGTGAACATGGGCAACAAGCCAGTCAAGACCATAAATATTCAAGACCAGCTGAAGGACCGCTTAAGCGACACTTACGAAAACGACGCTATCTTCGATAAGTTCGAAGTAAACTTTAGTGGAGACAGCTCTAGTCTGATGACAGGATCATACAATAACACATTCATGATATATCCTGACGTAGTCGGCGGCAAAACAAGTAGTTCACCTCCGATGGATGAGATTGTGCTACAAGCCGACAAGACAGCATTCAAGTCCAAGAAATTGGGCTCCCTTGAACAACAGAGCGCTCGGAACAAAGAGTGGGGAGACGACATTGACTTCAAAAAATCTATTTTACATTTCTCATGGCATCCAAGAGAGAATAGCGTGGCGATCGCGGCAACGAATAATCTATTCATTTTTTCAGCATTGTAAGGGGAAGAGAGGACGACATCGAAAGGTTACGAGGCACTCTGGTAATATCCGTCCAGACTCAAATCACATTACTATCTTTAACGTGAGAGTTTGTATAATTTTCCGATTTTAATAATAACTCATAAACGACATTTGCCGCTGTTATCCGGTGTGGAGTAAGAGGAGAAGGAGGAGGAGTTGCATGCAGGCTGGCAGAATTCTATAATAATATGCTCGCAGCATGATGGCATTGATACACACCGGCGATAGTAAAGGCACTGTGTTGTTGTTTATACATGGAATTTCTACGTATAAAGTCGTCTTCAGGGATCACCGCAAAATTGAGCTCCGCTCAAAGTGATTCGTTAAGGCGCAGAGTATACAAAGTACGTCCGGCTTCCATGATCTGGTTCTCCAGTTCGAATGTATTAAATAAAAAGCTTGATATGCGTGTTTTCCGTAATTAATAGGCCAATAAAAACCTCTTCCATTTAATCGTGGGAAATGTGTCTGTTGATGACAGGGTTCCAGAATAGAGTCTTGTCACCGTCACCCCAGAAGAAAGGCTTTGTCCTTATGTTTTGGAAGTCGTAGTCACGTGGCCAGTCCTGGTCAGAAACGTGCTTTAGATGCTCACGGTGAGAGGCGTGCTCAGCCTCAACGAAGTAGGTGTTGACAGCGGCCAAAGCGACGGCTGGAGCGGCGACGAACCAGGTGATTTTAATCCATAGGCTGGAGGTTTCCTTGGCGTGGTGCTTAACGTTTTGAGTGGTCTCCTTGAAAGCCTTGGCTGCGGCCTTGTCAGCTGGGCCAAAAGCTGGCTTTAGTGCGTGTGGGGGAAGGCTAGAGTATCTTCTGATGGCTTGTCTCAGCATTGTGTGGGTTTGACTGTGGTGAATTGAACTTCTGAAGTCTGGTTCAATAGGCCGATACACATGTCTTAATCCTCGAAAATTTTTAGTTATGAGGAGTATATATCGCTTAAAACGGAATTGTACTTTTAGGAGATCTGATTGGCTAAAAAACATCAAATTTATAGGTAAGATACAAAGTACTGTCGTGAGGGCGGTTTTAGCAGCTTTGTTACTCGGTATTGAACTGTAATATGACGTACAGCTATGTCTTGCGCTTTAGAGGGGTTTTTAGAGCTATGAAAGATAGATAGGATTAACAAAAAATATGCGCAAGCCCGGAATCGAACCGGGGGCCCAACGATGGCAACGTTGGATTTTACCACTAAACCACTTGCGCTTCTTGTTGAAAATGGAAAGGTTTTGTATCAGTGGATCGATGGTAAATCACAACGTGGACGGATAGCTCATCCTAGAGGTGTACTTTAGTAGTCCGATTGATAAGAGCACTCGAGAAATTTTAGTCGGTGCTTCTGAACTACATGGTCTAAGCCGCCACTATTTATTCTGTCTATCGAGGCCCTACTGTCAGGTCATCTTTAAAGCCAACTTAGCCGTAATATAAATCTTCCGTATTAAAGAGTGTTGAAATGGTTGAACACTTGTAGGTCTCAATTAATAAATTCACCTAAGAATTACTACTTTCTCATAATATGCCACTCATTTAAACAATTATGAACCGGGCGCTAAAATCCCAAGCTATCTCAACCGGTTATCAATTTAAAGAGATCCGGTGTTCGTTACGCTGTGTGCTAAGGACATACATACCGTGTTAAAGGACTCCTAAAATTTTTTAGTTTGTTTCACGTAAACTATTAAAAAAAACATTAGCTCAAAGAGCCACGTTAAGATTCAAAAACAAGTGAAAGAGTCAGCGCGCTACAATGTTTGCCAACTCAATTGTCAGCCTGATCACGGGTTTCGTTTTATGTGCCACTTTTGTTTTGGGATCTACGAACGGCTACTCGCCAGTGGCTCTTACGCTACCTTCTTTCACCAAAGAGTGTCTGTATTACGATCTGACGAGCAATGACGACTCTATTGTGATCAGCTACCAAGTGCTGACCGGAGGAAACTTCGAAATAGATTTCGAAATCGTAGCACCCGATGGAAGCTCCATTGCTACCGAAAAGCAGAAAAAATACTCGGACTTCCTACTCAAGTCCTTTGGTCTCGGTCAATACTCCTTCTGCTTCTCCAACAGCTACGGCACAGCCCTGAAGAAGGTCGAGGTGACTTTGGAACTTGAAAAAGAAAACCTGGGAGCCAATTCTGCGCCAGAAGACGCCATTTCCAACCATGCCATCGAGGAGATCGAGAGAAACTTGAACAAAATCACCAAGATGATGAACTATCTGAGAGCCAGAGAATGGAGAAATATGTATACCGTGAAGTCCACCGAAAGTAGACTGGTATGGCTATCCATGTTGACCATGGGTTTGACAGTAGGTGTCAGCATGATCCAGGCTGCAGTCGTTCAATTCCTTTTCAAGGATCGCCAAAAGAATTACGTATGAGGAGTCGCAGGCTCGTTCATCTCCCACTTGCATACACATCTATATGTATAATCCCTTAAAGAAACTCAAAAAGTGATCTAAGAAAATAGGAAAATCTGAGATGGGAATAAAGAGAGGAGAAGAGTGCTTTTTAAAAAGCAGAATCAAAGCCAAAGTGTATCCAAATACAAAATCCGTCACGAAACCGCCTTCTCTTGTCGTCTCTTCCACTGTCCATGTCAGCTTTGTATAGCGTTTTTGAACAGATTCATGCACGTAGATAATGATTATCAGTTATTGGAAACCGGGCATCATAAAACCCTGCCTCTGAAGCTATTTGCCACCGCCGAGAACACAACAGCTTTAGTCACGGCACTCTTATCCAAAGATGGCTGAAGAAGAGTCGAGATATGTTGAGAGTAGTTTGAGCAATGTTCCAAACTATGAAATTGCGGATCATGCGTACATACTATCTGAACCAAGATTGAAGCACCAGCATGAAGCATCCCTGAAGTTTGTGCTCGACAAAATAAAGGAAGAGAGCATGGCACCCTTCTACAAATATCTGCACGATGAATATCTGCCCAAAGGTGCTCTCCAGTGGGACGAAAAGTTATACAAATCGCTAATAGACCGTAACCAACAGGATATCACAGAGTTGAAGGAGCGGCTGCAGGAAGTGGAAGAAAAGGACGAAGGCGAGCTGGAGAAGGCTCAAGCCTGGGTCAAGCTCGGAGAGTATTATGCACAAATCGGTGACAAAGCCAATGCAGAGGAGACGCTATCAAAAGCGCTGGACAAAGCCGTTTCTACTGGTTCCAAAATAGACATCATGCTCACCATCACTAGACTCGGTTTCTTCTACAATGACCAGCAATTTGTCAAGGAGAAACTGGAACAGACCAATAGCATGATTGACAAGGGCGGAGACTGGGAGAGAAGAAACAGATACAAAACGTATCGCGGTATCCACTGCTTAGCGATCAGAGACTTCAAGGAAGCGGCAAATCTGTTGGTCGACTCACTGGCTACTTTTACCTCCACCGAACTCACCTCTTATGAAAACATTGCCACATACGCCTCTGTCGCTGGGCTTTTCGCCCTGGAACGTACTGAGCTCAAGGACAAGATCATCGACTCCCCTGAGCTCCTCTCCCTCATGGGCAACACGCCCGCTCTGCAGTCGATATCCTCGCTCACAATATCGTTGTACACATCCGAGTACTCGAGTTACTTCCCCTACCTACTAGAGACCTACGACAAGGTTCTGGTTCCGTGCAAATACCTGGGCAAGCACGCTGACTTTTTCGTTCGCGAAATGAGAAGAAAGGTATACGCCCAACTACTAGAGTCCTACAAGACGCTCTCGATCAAAACCATGGCCGCAGCCTTTGGCGTCTCTGTCGAATTCCTGGACAAAGACCTGGGTAAATTCATCCCCAACAAGCAGCTAAACTGCGTTATCGACCGCGTTAATGGAATCGTCGAGACAAACAGACCCGACAACAAAAATCTACAATATCATATGCTGATTAAGCAGGGCGACGGGCTACTCACAAAGCTACAAAAATACGGAACCGCAGTTAGACTGACAGGTACTGACCGCGTGTTGTAAGAAAACAATGTATAAAATGCAGTGAATATCTAAAACTCTAATTTGAAATTAGAGCTACGAAAATCTGTTCAAATTTTCTCGAACTTCAACAGGCTCCTAACTTGCACCAATTTCTCGTTTAACTCCACCAAATTTGGTATTGCACTCTTGAAGTCCTACAATTCCTATAGATTGTCCACATCTCTAGAAAGCGAGAAACCTCATCGTCCTTGTTGTCGTAAATACTGTCTGCAAGTTTACTTGATGATACTTTTCAACGGAAGCAGATATATTAGCAATATGATGAGAAGAGCAAAGATTCATGATGAACGAGAGGTTACGGAGTTTACGGACGCTGACATATTCAGCCGATATTAAGAAAGTCCCGACGCTAGGGTTGTCGCAATGACCCTTAAATAATTGCTTTGAGAAGGTTGTATATAAGAACGAGATGCATTGGAGTTGTGTTCAAAGACTGACTATAGGAATTGAGTAAGATCAGCCAAAGATGATTGACGAAAAGAACAGTAGCGGCCAGCAACAAGTATACTCACTTTCCAATGGGTTCCCATTCTCACACCATCCATATGGATCACAAGTTTCTCGTCCAGACGGGCCTATCTTGTTACAAGATATCCATTTGGTGGAAAGTTTAGCTCATTTTGACCGTGAGCGGGTTCCAGAGCGTGTTGTACATGCCAAAGGAGGTGGGTGCCGTGTCGAGTTCGAGCTCACGGACTCACTTTCTGATATTACATTTGCATCGCCATACCAGAAGCCAGGTTACAAGTGTCCTGGTGTGGTAAGGTTTTCTACAGTAGGAGGCGAATCGGGCACTCCAGACACGGCTCGTGATCCTCGTGGGTTTTCGGTCAAATTTTACACCGACTGGGGTAACCACGACTGGGTCTTCAACAACACGCCTGTGTTCTTCTTGCGTGAGGCCAATAAGTTTCCACATTTCATTCACACGCAGAAACGTGACCCCCGCTCTCACCTGAACCATGGGAATGACAGTACCATGTACTGGGACTATCTTACCCAGAACGTGGAATCCATCCACCAAATCACGTACATGTTTGGTGATAGAGGCACTCCTGCCAACTGGGCAAACATGAGCGGATACTCGGGCCATACTTTCAAGTTTTTGAATGAAAAGGGCGACCTTACCTACGTCCAGATACACGTAAGGCCCGACGGAGGCTTCAAGACTCTTACTGATGAGAAGGCTGCCGAATTAAGCGGTGCTAACCCAGATTTCAACCAGGCAACGCTTTTCCAGCAATTGGAAAAAGGTGAGCGCCCTACCTACACTTGCTACGTGCAGACCATGACTCCTGAACAAGCTGAAAGTTTCAGGTACTCTGTTAATGATTTGACCAAAGTATGGCCTCACAAAGAGTTCCCACTGCGCAAGTTTGGTAAAATAACTCTCACTGAAAATGTCGATAATTACTTTGAGGAAATTGAGCAGATTGCCTTCAGCCCTAGCAACACTTGTATCCCAGGTATTGAGCCTACCAACGACAATGTCTTGCAGTCAAGACTTTTCTCGTACCCAGACACTCAACGCCACAGACTGGGTGCCAACTACACCCAATTGCCAGTTAACAGCCCCAGGAATATGTGCCCCGTCGCAGCCGGTGCTTCTGGCTGCCCCTTTATGATGGGCAATTTCCAAAGAGATGGTCCACAAACTTTTTACAACCAAGGCACGTATCCAAACTTCATATCTACCCATCACAAACAGCAAGTGGAGTTTAAGAATCTGCTCGATAATGAAACTTCCAAAACTAAGTTTCAAGGCGTAATTTTTGAGGAAAACTCAAAGGCTGCTATTGCGAAGCAAGAAGAGTACAAGAAACATAACGAGCGCATTGATGCCAAGATAAACGAATACCAATGGATCACTGGGTGTTCTCCAATGGATTTGGAACAGCCAAGAGCTTTGTACGAGAAGGTCTATGACGAGTCTGCAAAGCAAAGGTTCATCGACAACGTTGTCGGCCACACATCTAAAATTTCGGCTCCTCATGTTAAGGAACGTGTTCCACAATACTTTGGATTGCTCAACAAAGAACTAGGTGCAGCCATAGCGAAGGGTCTTGGAATCGATTATAAGCCTGTGACTTTCGAAGAATATGCCCAGTCAGTGTCCCTCGCATCTGCATTTTAATATGCATACTATTTATGAGTAAATTATTCTCAAGAGTTTTATAATATTTATTGGAAGGAATGCCTTTTAGTTTCAAGATGAACCGCGTCTACCGAATATATTGATGTTCTAGCTCTATCATAGCCATATTTCAAAGAGGCGCTAGGTTGACTCGCGAACATGGTGTTTTACTTCTTTTACTAAAAAGAATCACGAGTTACGCTATCATTCATGAGACTGATGTTAACTACAACTGAATGCATTTTGACATGATTGGAACGAGTGGGCCCGGTAGTAACTTCGATGACATGAGGGTCATTATAACTAAAAATTATTTTAACCGGATGTAGAAGCGTTGACATACAAGTATATACCTACAATTTCAATGGTCAAGCCAGGATTACCAATGAGTGGTATCATCTTTCCAAACATATGGTATGCCAATGTTGAAATCATTACCACTTTTGGTCTAACTTAACTTTACTTGAAGCTTATTATAATGTAAAACGATTGCAGTGCCAAAAAAAAAAAAAATTATGTAGGATGCGAGGTTCGAACTCGCGCGGACAACCGTCCAACAGATCTTAAGTCTGTCGCCTTAGACCAACTCGGCCAATCCTACATATACGATGAAAAGAAATATTTTACTTTCCAATATACCTAGCCTGTACCTAGCCGTTACATCAATCAATGATGTTGTATTCGATTCATGTCGTATTCTATTGAGAACTTTTGAAATATGTAAATGTGATGATTCATTGCTTCGGTATACTTATGGTTATTCTATCCAAAAACTCTTACTCTTTTTTTTATTTCATTTAATTTACCATCTATTTGATCTAGGACTGAAGCCTAATAGTGCTTATAGCAAGCCTCATCATCACTGGCATGTTTCATTCCGTGTCTCGAAATTGTCTTGCTACTAATGTTCACGCCAGGTAGTTACCAATCTTAATTAAACTTTAAACCCTCGGGGCCAGCCCTGAATTAATCTATTGGAGGCTTGATTGCAAAGAATTGTCAACGACATCAAGGAGTCATCCCATACCAAAAAAATAAAGAATATACAGCAACTCCGAATCCCTCAGTCACAGAGTTGTGCTGCTTTCATGTTGGTTGTGGATCTATGCATCTCTTTGATATTGTCAACTCCGTGATGTCATTTTGCACTATATTGTCATTATGCAACTTGTTGATAACCATCGTTACACCCCCTGCTTGACTAAATTGATACTGTTGACTCTCGATTTGAGTATCAGATGTGCTCTTCTCACGAGGGCTCGCCATATCTTCAGGTTACTTCCTCTTCAAGCTATAAACATTTTTTCTGAATCATCAAATTACATAACCTATGGAATGATGATCGCAGTACTGTCTACATAGCAGTCTAGATCAGTACTCTATGAGACAATAAGTGGGCTTAGAACGATGAGTTGGACTTAGCTCGTCAAACGCTGATCTCTGGTCTACTAAAAGGCTTATGTTACGATCTTCAAACGATAGTCTATTATAATTCCATTGATAGTACCGCTTTTTAGAAACTTACACGTATGAGCGTATGAGTTCTTCGATCAGTGATCAGAGACAAAAAATTATGGAGTTCTAGCCTAATCTATGTTGATCATTGAGTACATCAGTAGTATAGCTCGAATTATCCATATGCGTCCTCCATACAGACCACAGATCGTAGTGTCCATATTTAGACGAACCAAACAAACAACTGAAATAATAAAGACTCGCGCCAGCTTACCATTATTATGACCAGCTATTTAGCTCATGAGCCGGAAAAACCGTATCTCGAACTTTAAATATTTATTTGAAAGAGAAGTCCAATTAGAAACTGGTATAGCTGTTGCTCCTTAGATAGACAACAAACCCTGCTGCCCTACTATCGCCTACTTGAAGTCTGGTATCTAAAACCAAAAAGTTTGATTCATCTTTAGTCATTCCATTATTATGGATGGCCCAACACATCAATAAGTGTTGTTTGTTTCTAGTGTCCAGTACTAGTGTTTTCCTTTGGATGTAAAATAGTAGTAGGATTGGCCGAGTTGGTCTAAGGCGACAGACTTAAGATCTGTTGGACGGTTGTCCGCGCGAGTTCGAACCTCGCATCCTACACTTTTTTTTTTTTGGTTTGGCGTTCACCTGGATCTCTTGGGATAACTCATTACTATTATAGAACCGAGGTTGGTATTCTGTAGAGTACCGAATGGACTAAACTAACGAGATCTCGGGGGAGATTTTAGATTCAAGTTTGAAAAGATTGTATATATAGTCGTAATAGCAGCCTCAAAAAATTATCCGTCTGACTCAACTTTGAGAATATTCTCTATTATGGTTAAGACGTCGTCACCACTGTGCGAAGTCTCTTGCATCGAGTTGTATTCTGGGTTTTCTAATTTCAGCTTTATAACGTGGTCAAGTAAGCCTCTGAGTTCCTTGAGCAAGACACCATTTTTACACCACGTGCGGACTGGTAGCCAGTTGTCGACAACGATACCTGGTGAGTGTGTCGCATCTTGAAGGTCATACTTGATAGCGCCACCAAATAGCAAAAGTGCAAGTGTAGATGTGGCGGTAATGTCTCTTAGGTAAAGCTTGTTGGTAGCATGAGAACTGTTGAAAACGACAAATGGAGACTTTAGAGCCGACGTCGGTCTGTCGAGCACTTCTGTGGAGGGTGAGTCTTGAAGTTTGACTAGCTCAGCGGGGTCATCATTCTGGGTTGAAAAATAAACAGAAGATGGGTGTAGAAATGCTCTTGTAGCTGGCAAGCTCGTGTTTGTAACTTGAGAATCATTTGCCAGCCCATAAAGGCGATCGATATATTCTTCATTTCTTATCCAGTATTTTATCATTTTAGCTTCTGGATCCTTCTCAATAGCACCTGCACTCGTGTTGATGAATTTTTGGTCTGGTTGTTGGACGCGAGCAACCTGAGGGTAAAAGGCGCCTGTTAAAATACACTTGATGATATCGATGTTGTTCCAATTTCTGTTTAAATAGCCCGCGTTTCCCATGTTGTAATTCATTGGTAGAAAACCGACGTCTTTCAATATACTGAGCAACTGAGATCTGGATGAAGTGATCTCCTTCATCTTGTTGTATGACATGTAGTTTTCGGTTAGGAACTTTCTCTTAGATGCAGCGTCTTCAATTTTGAGGTAACGGCGTACAACTTCCGCGTAAGCGAGAAGATCGCCGCCGTTGCTCAGGCTTTGACATAATTTCTTGACTGCCTCTCTATTCTCTTGTGTCACAACAAAGGGGGAACCACCACCACTCAAGATGGCGGCCATGTTTATGCCAAAATCTGTACAACCAAAGATAATAGAGTAAATGAGTAGCTTACCGTGTTTATGATCCATCAGTGGCATTAAACTTATGAACTTACCCAGTTCAGAGAGTAGATTGTCCTCTTCACTCAGCAGTCCCGAGGCTGTCAATAATTGCTCTGATTTTTTCAACGAATCCAATGGTGGTGGATCGAGTCCTTTGCCAAGAAACCCAATGACATCTTTAATGCCCATGGATTTTACTGATAGATACAAAGACTCCAAAGCAATGCGTTTAATTTCTGCAATTGGCTGAGCAGACATTTCTTCGTATCTATTTTTCGAAAATAACTTGTAGGAGTGCCCTGCACGAACTCTACCGGCACGACCACGACGCTGTTTTGCCTCCGCTTTAGAAACGAACGTTTCGATTAATCGGGTTGTGTTGTCCTTTGCGTTGTAATACATTGTCTTTACACGACCAGAATCTATCGTGGCCACACAGTCATCGATTGTGATCGAAGTCTCTGCTATATTGGTCGATACCACTATCTTCCTTTTCCCTGGATACCTCTTGAAAACACTCTTTTGAGCATCTGGAGTTAGGGCAGAATGGAGCGGTAAGACGATGAAGTTGCTAGACGCAGCTTTTAGGTTTCGGCAACAGGTATTAATTTCGCCCACGCCGGGAAGAAATATTACAATTGACCCATCGTTTCCTTCCTGATGTAACTTCTCATCAATATGAACAGTCAAGGACGAAATCAGATCGTAGTTAATTTGGCCTGTTCGGAAAAAGGTCGAGTCTGCGCCGGGCCGAAGAATATTTGCGTCCGAATCTGGTTGCTCGTCTTCTATATCATAGTAATTAACGTTTTTCCGCTTGATTTTAAAGTCCAGTGTTTCCAAGATCTCTTCCAGGTAATGATCTTGGATCGGAAAAGTCCGGCCTTCAATATGACAAGTTTCCATCTTCTCAAAATATTTTTTGAAGACATCCACATTGACAGTTGCACTCATCAGCACAATTTTGAGCCCCGGTACGTTGCCACGTAAGTTCTTGAGCAATATGACAATTAGGTCTGTATCAACTGAACGCTCGTGAACTTCATCGATGAACACAATTGTATTTGCTAGAAAGCTTCTAGAAGATTGAAGCATACGTACCAAGACACCTGTTGTCATAAACCTAATTCTGGTCGAGGGTTTGGTTTTGTTCACTCCACGAATTGTATAACCAACTTCAGTACCGCAAGTAGTACACCTTTCGTCCGAGACACGCTCTGCCAGTCCTATTGCAGAGATTCTTCTGGGTTGTGTGCAGATGATTTTAGTGTGACTGAAGTCACCTTGCGAGAGTAGATGATCAAGGACGAACTGAACAGCTTGCGTCGATTTACCGGAACCGGTTTCACCGCTAATCAATACAACGTCATTGCTTTTTATTAAGTCGACAATATGGTCTCTAACCTTCCAGGCCGGCAATTGCGACCTTTGTTTCAGCATTTCAGCGTACTTTCTGGATCCAATGCGCGCTTCGTGTTCTGCTTTTAAGGCTTCGATCTCATTTTTACTAATAGTTTTTAACCCGAATCCGCGTGTTTTAGAGAGCTTTTCTTTATTTTGACCGTTTCTCTTGTTTGCTGCTCCAGTTGATATTACCTTAGCATCTTCCGGAAGAAGCGATCCTGGATTTTCAATTATGCCAGCAAGGTTCCCCTGCAACCATTCGTATAAGTGATAGACTAGCATGTCGCCCAATAAGCTGGATTTCGAAACGTACTTTAGTAGCCTTGTCAAGATGACTTGCTTGATATAATTTGGTAGCTTATAGTTTTTGTCGAATGTCGATACAATAAGTCCTGGGAGGTTATTAGGATAGTTCTTGGTCTTGTAGACTTTTAGCTTGAGGTTAAACTTTTCAATGAGTTTGATGGTGTAGCAAGTCTTGTCGCTGTTCAAGACTTCTATCATCTCGTAACCGTAAATACTCTGTAAACTTTCAAGCTCTTGATTCCAAAGTTCTGAACTTTCTTCAGTACCTAAATTTGAAGGGGTCTCAACTGAGTCAGTAAAAAGTTTCTCGGTCAGTTTCCCGGCCGCTTCATTCTCGTCATAATCGGAGGCCTCGAGGGCATACAATGCTTCAGCGTAAGAAGCTCCACTTTCCATCAGGCGACTGATCATATTTTGGACTCGAAGAGGTAGAGATGTAATTTCAACTCTCATCCTGGTGTCCTCCTGCCTTTTCTGAAAAAATGACGGCAAGTCATCTTCTGGAAGGTTGAACAACAAAAAGGATAAAGGATCCTTATAAAGAAGTGCTTCTTCAATATGTGGTGTTCTGAATCCCAAATTAATTAGCTTCTGCTTTAACAAGCTATTATCATTTTCCACTTCAGTTTTCTTGGACTCCCAATCAATGTGCATCTTCAAGGAACGCTCAATAGCGGTTCTTGAAGACTCTCTCAGGTCAATAAAAGAGGCATTATTCCAGACTTTCTGTGGAAATCTGATTACTCTTTTATCGCGAGGTTCGTTTCGCTGCTTGGAAATTCTGGGAGCAGCGGCCGCTTTATCATTTTTAGACACAGATGTTATGAGAGTTGGTGCCTTCTGAACCTTTTCAGCCTGTTGTTGCTTGGCTTCGCGTTCTTTGTTTTTGATATCCTTGAGTTTTCGATCTGCTACGAGAGTTTTGAAGGGATCAGCATCGAATAGCCTTTGGGCCAGATCCGGATTGCTCTTCGATATTGACTTTCGGAAGTCCTCCAGCTCATACCAAATTTTTCGATGATTTGGCGGTAAAGTCATATGCATATTAGAATTTGAAGCAATTCTGTACAACGCTAGCGTTGCAGCCATGTGGCGGGCTTCCATTGGCGTTTCTTGAGGCGTTAAAACACCTTTCCCGGTTTTCTTGTCATACGTAGGATCATGCATTTTTACAGTTAAGTTCTCCTTGGTCTTTGGATCAGTATAGGAAAGAATTGTAGTAGCCAGCATGCCACTGTCACCAGCTTTACGCATGTCATATTCAACCTTGTTCCACTTCCTTTTTTGGCAGTTTTCGTGCAGAAGAGTGTGTGGGAGTTTTCCAGTCCAACTTGCTGTGGACGTAACCTTGGCTCTGTTGGCCAATCTGGCCTTTTTCTCCTCTTCAGTCTCGATTCTGGCACCTCTCTTTCCCTTTTTTTTCCCAGGAACTGGCTCGGGAGCAGGCGCTGGTGCTTTATTAGACTTTTTTGCCATCGCTCCTCAAGGCACCTACGATCCCTATGATGGTGCAATTGATCTATTTGATCCTTTTATATCGACTTTAGCGATGAGATGTTCAAATTGTAATGGCTAAGATTTTTAGGATACCAACTTGAAAAAATTCAATAATTAAAAAGATCCCGCTAACTTTGATATATAGTAAATATACACTAAAAACTAGTCAAGGACGCCGCAAAGCAGGCGAACATGTCGAAACTAGAAGCCTTCAGAGATAAAATCAGCCAAGCGAAAGCCCTTAGACTTTTGAATGGCGACAAACAGGACACAAATGATATCTCTACAGCGAAATGGGTGAGGCTAGAAGGTGTTGGTCTTGATGAAGATAAGGACGCTCTAGATCTAGAAGAAATCACACATTTCCAGGTTGAAGGAAAGAATATACCTCTCAGAGTGGTTGTGCACTGCTGGCAACACAAGGATTCAAGTGCGGCCGACTATCTGGCGGATTGTCAGGCAAAGGGCTTGACCAATGTTCCATTTCTGCAAAGACTGGAGATTAATGGTTGGCTTTCAGGTGAAAATAAGAGTACACGACCAGAGCAGTCTAGTGATACCACGGAAAAGCCTGTGGAGATCAGCGAAACGGCAGCAACGATCAACGATCCTGTTCTTGAAGAGGCTCTTGCGCAGGAGAAGGTACTGCTGGACTACAATTCGTCCTTGAGAGGATCGAAGCCCACAAATTTCGGATACCTGATAAAAGAAGCTGAGCTGAAGCTGGTGCATTCGCTCAAAAGTTCTCGTCGCAGAAACAAGACTGGAGACCACGGTGGAGTGTCGAAGTCTGACGCGGACAGAAAAACAGCAGCCAAGAAGGACCCCATCATTCTCATTCCCTCAGCTGCGTCGTCCATCTTCACGACCTCCAACATCAAAAAGTTTCTGGAGGATTCTGTCTACGTGCACCCAAGGGACGTGGCCGGCCCGCACCCTGACGTAATCACGGTAGTGAAGAAGCTGGACAGGTTTGCCAAGCCTGTGAAGTTCTTGATCGCCAACAACACCAGGCTGTTCACAAAGCCCGAATACTGGGACCGTGTGGTCGCGGTCTTCACCACGGGCCACGCCTGGCAGTTCAACAATTACCAATGGTCCAATCCCTCGGAGCTTTTCCAGCGCTGCAAGGGCTACTACTTCTACTTTTCCGGCGACGTGGTGCCTAAACACGTCGAGCAATGGAATGTGCAACGTGTGGAACTAGACAAGAACAAGCGATTCAGAGACGTGGAGGTTCTGCGGTACTTCTGGAACACCATCGAACGAGAGCTGGCAGGCAGGGGCTATGCCTAGTACGCAAATCCAACCAACCAACCAACATCGACGGCAGCGTGTCATAAAGACGTGCGAGTTATGAAAGATGACAGGCCCATCCGCCGCCTTCCTGCCTTCCTGCTTTCCTGCCTTTCTTATGTAATCATAGTAATCATTATTGACGAATCTCATCTATAGTAGGAACGTCGGCCCCGATCGTGTCGTGACGTTATCATTCTGGCGCCGGCGAGAATACGCTCTCCCATGGCCAATCAGGGTCCTGGCCAGCGTGCGCTGCACCCCTCATAATTCTACCGAGCAACGCCCAATATCTCAATGCCCGTTATCTCGAAGCTTGGTATCTCGGTCGCGGTATCTCAAAACTCGGTGACAGATATCCCATTTAAACATGTACACGCTACTATAGCACTACAAGCCAGCTCCGGACGCTCTGCCAGAGATATCTCTACGTGCCTTTACACCACCGTCTGCATTTCCGATATCTGGAAGATTTCAGGGCTCGTGCACAACGAGAAGGGTTCGAGTTTATAAAACTAAATACATCACTTGCAAATGAGGTTTGCACAAGATAATAGTCATCTGGCAAATAGCAGTCTCTCATTCAAGGCCACGGTCAAGACCGGTAGTCCTTCTCTTCTTCGCCTTAACTTCGCTCTCTTGCGAGACTGTCGTGACCAGGTTGTCATTTTTCTTCCAAGAATCGCGAATTGATGCCGAAGAAAAATAATAATCTTGGCTTGTTTATCAATAGATGATAAGAATTGTTATCTTTGGTCGGAATTTGTTCACGAGCTAAGAAGGAGATGAGCAGAGCAACCATGCACGGAGTTGCCTGTAATAGCGTAGATTGGCACCGAGTCTCTAACTTTGTTCGACAATGGCGGCCGAATATCATCTGAGATGTGGTGATGCCGAGCTCAGGGAACTGATGCGATAGATGTGTAGGATCGGTAAGCTTTTACCGCATTGAGTATGGCTCGCGAGTAGCAGGCTAGGATGGTGCAATATATAAAGATGTAGGGTATGGATGGGAATACGGGGGTATGGTCTCTTAAGAAGGCCGGCGCTCATCCATCTCTTAGACCTATGAGTAACGAAAAAAAATACGACAATTACGAAGATGCCATCGGGCACTCGAGCTCGGGAAGCGAGCATTTGAATGAAGATAACAAGGTTCAGACTGTTGTGTCGATTACAGAGGAGCAACTTAGAGACATAAACAATGTGATCTCGACGATTGTATCGCCCTCGGGCAGAGAGGTGCAGGTCACGGGTAATGTGGACGATGCTATGAAACTTGCGCTGGAATCGCAGCAGCTCAAAATCACACCGGAGGAAGACCGCAAATTGGTGCGTAAAATCGATTTGTACATGTTCCCACTTCTGTGCTTACTGTACTCTATTCAATTCATGGACAAGATTTCCAATGGTTCGGCGGCCATTATGGGTCTCAGGGAAGACCTGAAGATGCACGGCGATCAGTATTCGTGGGTTGGATCTGCTTTCTACTTTGGCTACCTATTTTTCAACCTGGGGCCCGGTCAGTTCATTTTCCAGAAGACTCGCTGGCTTGCAAAGACGTTGGCTGTATTTGTTATGATCTGGGGAATGTTTCTAGCATTGCATGCGGCGCCTTCGGTGAATTATGCCTCTTTTATTTTCTTAAGAGTTCTCTTGGGTTGTGCGGAAAGTATGGTCACTCCTACCTTTACTATTATTACCTCTCAGTACTGGAAGAAGGAGGAGCAGTTCATGAGAGTGTGCATGTGGTTTGGATTCAACGGTTTGGGAGGTATTTGGGCAAATGCTCTCGCCTATGGGCTATATACTAGACAGTCCAGCTACTCTATCGAAGCTTGGAGGGTTCTGTTCATCATCACGGGGCTTATCACAGTGGCAGTTGGCGCTATGATTTACTTCCACATCCCAGATGACCCTTCCAAGGCTTGGTTCTTGACTGAACGCGAGAAGCTTATGGTTGTGGAGAGAATTAGAAGTAACCAACAAGGATTTGGTAATCACCACATCAAGAAATACCAAATCAAAGAGGCCTTCACAGATGTTAGAACCTGGCTCTACTTTTTATTTTCCGTGGGTAACAATATTCCTAACGGTGGTTTAACCAACTTTATTAACATCCTGATCAAAAATGAGCTCGGTTACGATACCAAGAAAACCTTGTTAATGACGATGCCTACTGGTGCTGTTGAATTGATTGCTTGTCCCCTATTCGGTTACCTATCCATTGTGTGCGCTCGGCGTCAAATCCCATTTCTGAGACACAGACTAGCTTGGGGAATCATGGCATCAACTGTTGCTGTAGTGGCTACATGCATGTTAGCATTTGGTGGTGATTCAAAAAACACAAAACTAGCAGGCGCTTACCTGCTCTACATTGCTCCGCTCTCATTTATCTGTATTTTGTCCATCATTAGTTCCAACACTTTGGGTTATACTAAGAAATGGACTGTCTCTTCCATTAATCTGGTGTCATACGCTTCTTCCAACTTGGCTGGACCTCAAACTTTCATTGCAAAACAAGCCCCAGGTTACACCGGTGCGAAAATTGCGATGATTGTATGTTACGCGAGCACCGTTGTCGTGCTTTCCGCTTTGTACATCCTGAACTATAGGGAAAATATTAGAAGAGATAAGATCGCCGCTGCTAGAGGTCCTGATGAGAAGGTCATAGAGAACATGGAGTTTGCTGACCTGACGGATAAAGAGAACCCACACTTCAGATATGCTCTCTGATGTTATATCATTAATTTACTTAGATTTCTTTGCACTTAAATGTGTTTAATATACTACAACTAAGGCTTTCTTTTCTTGACACGCCCTCTGCTTGCAAACCTCCGGCAAATCTTACTGATTGTGTGAGCCTTCTTCTTCTTCATATGTCATATTGCAACGTCAAGGAATTCGCTACTTCTGTCGTCTCCACGGCGTTTTTGAACTCCTCGAAACTCAATTTCCCGTCAGCATCCTTATCACTCTCTTGAATAGTTCTATCAACGATCTGCTGGAGCTGTTCGTCTTCAAGGTTGTTCCCTACCATGATTTTCAGTACAATAAAGAGCTCTCCGTTAGAAATAAATCCATCCTTATCAATATCATAAATCTTAAAGGCAAACTTGAGCTTATCATCTTTACTGCCCCGACCACTAAATATAGACAGTCCTGAAATGAACTCCTGGAAGTCAACATCGCCACTGTTGTCCGCATCGAAAACCTCCATGATGCGACTAGCTAGTGGATTTGACGAGACGCCTGGAATGGACATAAACTCACTTTTATCAATTGACCCAGAGCTATCCCTATCCAGCTTCATGAACCGTTTTCTTAATCTCTCAATCTCATCTCTGTCGACTATTCCTCCGTTAATACCAGTCCTTCCTGATTAATAGCTAGCAACATAACTTGTCATTACATACAGTTTGTATCCTCGAGGAAATCATCCATAACCTTAGATAGACCGGACCCCATGTCTGCTACTTTCCTAACAGTACACTTGATGAGAAGCCTTCTTGCCGATGACTTGCAGCAGAACTATAAAGGCTGAGTTCAACTTAAAGAGGAATAGTTATACACGAATTACTACGGTTCGTCGTCTTACTTGAGGATTTAATTTACACAGACCTCGTTTCAATGAGGATAAATATCAGGGATTTCCCTGTAGAATGTACATAGTAATGCTAGAACTTGTTTGGGCTCATACAATAGAGGCACTGTGATATATGCGGTGACTTTGTAAGTCTGTAAAAATACAGTGTGGAGTTGGGCATCTCATGAAAATTGAGAACTCTTGGCATTGTTTCTCCCTTGATGAAATACTCTTCATTTCCCTCTTTTGTGATATTTAGCAGCGCTGTAATTCGATTGAGATACTTGAGTGACGATGCAATCACACTTTATTGTTTCTATCAAATTCATATTGACTTGCTATACCGGAGCCGCCTTGCTCCAAAGTGGCTCCGTCTTCTTCGTAATTGTCTGCTGCAAAATCACTTCCGAGACCTGACCACTGACGGCTTTGTAGATGCATAGCAGATGTGGAGAGTGTGTTGCCGATAGCTACGGCGCCCGAGAACTTTTTGACCAATTGGTTCGATTCGTTTTCTTCTTCTGGTGAAGAAGCGCTGACATTTATGTGTTTGAGGTTCCGAAGTGGCCGAGATGTGCTTACGTATTGGCCGCTCACAGCGTTGAATTCCGGCGCTTCACTTTCATAGTTCTCCGTATCGCCATCGATTGTCTCGCTTTCATTCTCATCTCCGAGTTCTTCAAGAACTTTCTTGAAATCAACAACCCATTGCCCTGTCCATGTAACCTCCGGATTCAGGGCCATTATCAGTTCATAAGGGGTTATAATAGGCTTGTAGAAGTCGTTGAACTGATCTAAAATGATACCACTTTGACCACAGCCAAGAATACACCAGATATCAATGGGCTCGAAGTTTGCTAGTTTGGCCACATTCGGCTTTCCTACAACAAACATGTAATGCTTCTTGCCGTTACTTTTGATGACTTCGGCAAGCCGATTTATCGTTTCTTTGGTGTTCTTGAGAGATAGTGTGTTGACTAACAGCCCTATCGTACCAGCTGTCCTGGCCATGTGCATGAACTTGTAGCGTTTCATCATAGATGGATATGGACCCTGAGAAACCGTGTTATCACTGGTATCGTAAATGCTAACTGACTTAAACTTCGTAGTAAGGAAAAGAAGCCGCGGATCATCCGGTTGCGTAATGTGAAAAAGGTCATATTCCTGCTGAAGTGTTTCGTCGTCTTGAATCAGGTTAGCACTACTACTCAAAAGCTTCCTGTTATCAAGAGTATAGACAACATTGAAGTCGCTATAGTCGGGAGACGTCAGAAAATATGCATTATCACCCGCAAAACTCCTATTGATATCGGAGAAGAGTATGTTCTCGTAGCCCAGGTTTTGCAATGTTTGGTAAAGCTCTTTCAAGTGGTATGTATGAGGCGCATTTGCCATCAATACCACTTTGGAGTCTTTGTCAGGAAACGTCTCTTGGAATTTAGCGGCCTGATTTTGAACATCTGAGAATGGTCTACCAAAACAATATAGTGCTGGGACTTTCTGAACCGCGTTCAGGCATGCATCGCCGAAGTGTATAACTAAATCACCATTGACATGTCCTGAAGCCACCTCATCGACGCAGCACGAACTGTATGCCGTATCCGCCAATATCCAAAGTAATCTCCCAGCTGTCTGGTAATCTTCAGCCTTGCAACAAGTTTTCGAAGAGCTTTGACAGCTTGAACCACTACAGCATATCACAGGAAGCTCTAGATTCTCTGCTTTTTCGTCACACAGCTGTTCCTGCAACAACTGAACAACGAGCGCGGAATCTTTTACAAGAAGATCAGGAAATTGCAAAGTGATTTTCTTGTACTGCGGATTTCCGTTCAGTAACTCTACCATCTCATTCACCATGTAGTACTCTTTAAGTGACTGCAAGAGCTCTTCTCTGTCTGTGACATTTTGGCCCAAGTATTCACGTCTATCCTTCGCAGAATCGTCATACCTGCCTAAATCAAAGAATTCTTCACCCTGTGTCGTTGACAAAGCTGGAGCAATCACCGTATCTCCTTCCATCTTATTAATCCTCTCTTTTGGCTGTTCAACTAATGGCTTATCTTCTTGTTAGCATGCGATGAGCTTCAAATAATTTTTCACATCTCTTTACATGGATTTCAACATCTCTCAAAGATCGTTTCGAGGACCCCACAACAGCGCTATCTAGCCTCTTTCACAGATTAAATCCAGTTCAATAATCCGGCCGCGCTATCATAATGTCTGAAATAAACCTTGGTGTTACCTGTGACATGCATGTGCATGTCAGAGATGGAGAAATGTGCGAGCTAGTCACCCCAACGATCAGAGAAGGTGGTATTTCCGTGGCCTATGTTATGCCTAATCTGCAACCTCCTATCACTACTTTGGAAAGGGTGGTAGCTTACAAGGAAAAGCTACAAGAACTGGCCCCGCAGACAACCTTCTTGATGAGCTTTTACTTGTCAAAATCGTTGAGCCCTGAGCTTATTCATCAGGCTGCTTCACTGAACGCGATACATGGAGTCAAGTGTTATCCTGCAGGTGTTACTACGAACTCAGCTGCAGGCGTTGACCCTAACGACTTTAGCGATTTCTATCCTATCTTTCAGGCCATGCAAGAAGAGAATCTAGTCTTGAACTTGCATGGAGAGAAACCCTCTGTAGGTGAGGAGGGCAATGATATACATGTTTTGAATGCAGAGGAGTCCTTCTTGCCAGCACTCAAGAAGCTACACCACGACTTTCCCAATCTAAAGATAATCTTGGAGCATTGCACCACGAAAGCGGCGGTGGACACAATTACAGAAATCAATAAGAATGTCACCAAGCCAAGTGATGTGAAAGTTGCCGCAACTCTCACCGTCCATCATCTCTATCTGACTATTGATGACTGGGCTGGAAACCCAATAAACTTTTGCAAGCCCGTAGCGAAGCTTCCCAGCGATAAGCGCGCTCTAGTTGCTGCGGCTATTTCAGGCAAGCCATACTTCTTTTTTGGCTCTGACTCAGCTCCACATCCACTGTGCAACAAAGCCAAGCACATTGGCGTATGTGCCGGAGTTTATACGCAATCTCTCGCTCTGCCATATCTGGCAGAGGTGTTCGAAGCTCATGAATCTTTGGATAAGTTGAAGAATTTCGTATCTGAATTCGGTCTCTCTTTCTATGGGATTGACAAGAGTTACCTGAAAAGCCTGGACCACGCTGTTATATATAAGCGTGAGCAGGTTGTTCCTGACAGCATTACCAATGGTAAGGGTATTGTTGTTGCACCATTCAAGCCTGGTGAAAAATTGAGTTGGGCAGTGAAGTGGTCGAAGTCCAGCTAGTATACTAGTATTCTGTAAATTACAAAACGAGAGGGAAGCGAATGCTAGTTATGTTATACACTTAGAGTTTGTGCTTTTCTAACCAATTTATCTTGAACTCCCTATAACACAATAAAGTGCACCTTAGTTACAAACCGCAGTCATCGATAGTACGACGCGTGTCTTCAAAAAGCTTACATTAGCAGATGCCGCACACACGAGAAGCAGCTAGCTTAAACGACTCAAACCGCATGTGAGGTGAGAAAACAGCAGATCTCTAGTACGCGACTACTTCACGATGGACAAAGTGGGCATGAGTGTTGTATTTTGAACGGTATGTGAAAGACCAAGATGCTGCTGATGAGGAACAGTCATGAATAGGACAAAAGAAGCACTAATTGGAAGATTCTTTAGGCGCAGCATCTGCTGGTGCATCCATTTCGACGTCTTCATCTTCTGGGACATTATTATCCTCTTCGTCACCCTCATCGGAGCTCAAAAGCTCTTCGAACTTTCCTACAACCGCCTTGTCAGCAGCAGATAGTTCATTGAGTGCACTAGACCCTTCGTTCTTTTCTTGTAGCCAGAAGAAGTACTTCTCATCAGATGAAAATACTAGACAGAAGACTCTACCGTTTTTACTAGACTTGACATGCACCCATTTGGTAGTTCCAGGAATGAGAATCAATTCAATGGGTTCAACCGCATTTGAGGCCACCTTCTCCGTGGGTTTCCAAACTAGGTCGTAGAATCCCTCGGCCTCTTCCGAGTGCTTCACAATAATTTCGCCCTTTACAGGTTTTGGAGTGCAGATTTTTGACGTCTCGTCAAAATCAGCTACACCAGCTCTAAACTTGATGATTTCGGCCATTGTTAATTACTCTCAAACGTTTGATAATAGCCAGCAAGCTTTATTTCTGAAGTTAAGATTTTGCAGGTTCACAACTTGGATTTGCCACCAATGTTTAGTTTCCAACGTAATCTTATTTGAACATAATAATTATTTATTTTGAAATGAACCAGATGTTGAAGATCAACTAAATTCCGAAAGTAATTAATGGCGGCTGAGTTCCCACCGGCTGAGGCCTCTGAGATTGTCAAGCGTATTTCTCATATTTTGATTGAAAGAGATGAGACAATAGCCGTTAGTGAGGCAGCGTGTGGAGGATTGTTATCCAGTTACTTGGTATCGGTTCCTGGAGCTTCTCAGTGGTTTCATGGAGGCACTCTTGTTTACAGTCTGAAGAGCCGATTGAAATTGAGTGGTTGGGAAGAGAAGGATATCAGGAATTACACGGGACCCTGTTTAGACGTGGCTTTACGTCTGGCTCGAAACCTCAAGTTTGAACTTGGCGCTACTTACACATTGTCAGAGACTGGCTACGCATCACGGTCTCCAAACTTGAAACTACCAGGCAAGGAACAAGCGGTAGGTACTGTTTACTATGGTGTTTCGGGCCCAGATTCAGACGTATCTGCTACACACGACACGGGAAGCGAGGATAGATGCTATAATATGCAGCAATTCGCGATTCACGGCCTCAGATTTCTGCTAGAGCAGCTGGAAAAGGGACGAGAAGACGAGCCTCAAGCCAAGAAAGCGCGGGTGCAAGCCAGCGAAGACTCAGAATCCTCGCAAGGGTAAGAATCTTGGCCCTACAAAGAATTTCTACAAGACCGAAATACAATACATGTCAACTACAAGTAAGTTTTATTCCGTGGGTCTGGAACTTAGAAAAACCTTGTAGTTATGTTTTTATTCTGTTGTCTCTATGCTTCAGCACAGCAGAGAGCACACTTCGCTCGGCCCCATCTTTCCTCGCTAAAAGTTCATCACTCGAGACACTTGAAGAATTGAAAAAATTTGCTCACTATCAACTAGAAGCCGTTAGTGATGCATCATGCAGCTCCCTGATCTTCAGCCCGATATATGCCTGCAACAATCAGAGCTCCTCTATCTCCAGTTGAGTTTCGATATGAATCCAAAAATTGTGCAGATTGTGAGCACCACCTATAGAACCGGGAAATAGTTCACCACTCCAGGGCAGTGTTACTATCTTTACGAGATCTTCATTTCGACGTTAAGCAGTTCAATTCGACCGGGGCCCACCGAATACGATGAATTAACCGTTCGAGCTCAAGTCAAATCTAGTCAACTCTCCACTCATCAACCTCGGAAGTTTACCCAGTAGTCCCATACAGATATCCGATATATACAGCAGCTCCAATATGTATAACGACATGACTTCATCGTTATTCGTCGGTTGCGACCGTTACCGTTACGACATCGGTGTGAACAGTATTTTTTTTTTCAGGTGAACAGTCCGGTTCAAAAAATGCATCGAAGCCACTTGTAATTAACCATCTTAAGTTCAATTTAATCATAATAGTTATCTTGTCAACTTGCAAACAACTAGATACTAGGGCCCCAAAGACTCGGTTATAAGCATAAACTAGGAGTTGTAGCTCAATGTCTGGCCCTTCCTTTAAGTGGGCCCCTACGGAGCGACTAATCCATGGTCGAATTGTTAACAAGTTCTTGCCTCTTAAGAGGCACCCTCAACTGGGTCTAGAAAGTGCCAGTTACTCAAATTTATATCCTGGTGATGAAGTTTACGTGTTTGAACAGACAACTGATGGAAAGTGGTACAGAGGTTACACTTGCTGGCAACCGCTGCCAGAAGACTTCATTAGCCGTCAAAGTTCGTACTCAGAAAAACTGCCGGAACAAAGATTCAAGGTCGTTGTGTTTCCTGCGAAGTTTGTACACTTGAATGTCGAAGAAGAAGTAACGGACCTCGCTTTCTTGGCAGCTCCAGAGAAAAGCCATTTTGATGGTCCAAAATCTAACACTGAACTGCCCACCATGTATGAGCTGAGCCAAGAGTGGTCGGACAAGGATGTCAAGGAATTTGGAAGTGCTTCTATGGGTAAGCCCAGCCGACCCCCTTTTCCTTTCTTTCGTCTTCGGGACTACGATGTGGTTCAAGAACTGACGCCGATGCTTTCCCAGCTTGTTTCTCATATCTATTCCATGTATTCGTTTGGTGAGTTCGACGTTGCGGACAGCATGGCCGATCTTTACTACAAGCTCGACGACATCCGGCTCAGATTGCAGTTCAACCTAACGACAAGAGTAGAGCATCAACAGCTCTTGAAAGAAGTCAGCGCCATGTCTTACAAGATTGCCAAATTCATATCCTCTAAAAACTTGGCAAACGCTGGCGTTTCAGAGTCCAACAGCGTGGTCGACACGTCCGGTTATGGTGCTATTTTAACTCGTGACGTGCAGTCCGGTAAACTATACGAGCATGGTGATGTAAATGCGCAAAAGCTGGCCTTCTCAAGCATGTTATGCGCATTAAGCAACAACTTTCCGGCGGCTAATACATATCAGATGAAGCTGGTAGCGCTACAAAACAGAAATTTTGAGTCAGTTGAAACTACAAGCATTTTGGTAGACTTTAAAGATTTCATGAGCGACCCAACAGTGAATCCCAATTTCCAAAACCTGTCCGCTGTCATGTTTCTGAGAGCCGGTAAAAACACCATAACCGAGCCGTTTATCTTAAATATGGAGCAGGATGATGTTGTCTCAATGGATAATATTTCAGCTGCTCTATTCAACAACATCCCTCCCAGCGATATCGATAACAACAAAATATATCTGGTCGTTGTGTTAACCGAAACCATCAAGGTTCAGCTGATGTCTCCTGAGTCCGGAAAAGGTTTCAGAAAGCCCTTTATCCCCTTTTTGACTGGCCCCGATAACAAACTTTCTAGCATCAAAAAAGGTTTGGCTGCCGGTGTCGTTGATATTTCGAGACTTTTCACACGTAAAAAGAAGAACAAGATGACAGGAAATTCGTTCCATTACAATGTGGAGCTTTACGGATCTTATTTCCCCACAAAGCATAAAGAAAATTTCAACCCGCAGTCTATGGTACATATTGCCAACAACCAGAGTGCCGCAGCTTTGGCAAAAGCTGCGAAGAACGACGATAACAACGGTTGGGGTGAATTGGTTGATCGAATAATTTCAGATGCTGCTAAAGGTGTTGCAGTCAACCCAAGGATTTTGTCCCTTTCTGTCACCGTTCGGGAACTTTCTGGAGACCACGGATTTTCTAATATTCTAAAGAACAACATGTCGGCCATTCAAAGTATTCCAACCTGTAGTTATGATACTTTGTCGAGCGCAGAAGATAGAATTTACTTGACGTTGGGTAAAACCTCTTTATGTGGTTTCAAGACTCCTGACACTAACATTTCGAGTGTCGCTATTCAGATATCTTCGAGTAATCCAAAGGTCATATTCAGGAACGGTAGAAACGATATGCCGCGAAAGAACTGGACCTTCGTCTCGGTGAAACCCGATGAAGTCATCGGTGAGACAATCAGAATAGATGGTCTTTCGGAGATGCAGAACGATGAAACGCTAAGAATTTCCGCATACTTGAACGGGTTTTTGATGGCGAAATCCAAGTTTTACATCAAACGCAACGATAAAATAATCGAGTATTCAAAGAAGTCGGTCTTTCAGCTTATGTCTACGACAAGTGAACCCCTCGTTGATCTGGAAATTACAACAGAATATGTGGGCAAAAAATTCAACGTCGCATCAGCAACGCGCAACTTTCTACACTTCTCGTATGACTTCAAGAAGTCTTATAGCGAGTTTGAGAAGGATTGCATCCAGCTATTGGCTGAGATCAAAGCAACACCAGTGAAAGAGCTGATAAAGGCATTTGACCCTCTGCTCACCAAGTTCCTAGATGTTTTTTATGTGGCTAATGTTCTCGAACGCCAAAGGTCGTCTGATGAATTCAAAAAGGCCTCTTTCACTTCATTGGCGTTCTTCTTAGACATGGTCATTGCACGCCAAGACAATTACAGGCACCTTTTCAGCGACTTCATGGAGGCTTATGCCACTAGAAAATCAGAGTTACCTGACGTAGGTTCGAACCTTATTGAAGTCTCAGCTCGTTTCTTTCTCGACTCTCCAGAGACTTGGGATTATGATGGCAGAATGTTGTGCCGGGTTTCAGTCTATATTTTCAAACTAGCAAAGCTTTTGTCGGTACCTCGCGAGTCAGGGTTGCAGAAGGCACTAGGCGAATATTTCGAGGGCCTTTCAAGTTTCTTCCGGTTGAGAAAGGATTCTACACTAGTCGATCAAGTTTTGATCTTAGATGCTTTTGATGCCTTAATTGAGGTTCTATCCGACCATTGTGATGCCACGATTTTACTAGACGCATCTATCGGTCTCTTCCAAGCATGTCATGATAAGGAGCGCGCGAACAATATTTATCGCAGAACGCTTTCTGTGAGGGAGCAAAAATTTGTTGCTGCCAAATATATGGTTATGCGCCGTTTGATTGATGTTCCTTCACTGCAAAAGATTCTATTCGACTCCGAAGTTGACGAGTTCAGACGACAAGAGTTTGTTTCGAAGCTTATCGAATGGGCTTTCGAACCATATTTGAACTACAATGGAGAAAATCTACATTTAACAACCATTAGACTTGCCAATGGTGTCCTTCTGAGTGTTATCCAAAATTCATGTCCAGTTGTGAAAAGAAATATGATCAGATTGCTTCCTACTCTCTGCCGCTTCTTTATACTGGCAAGAAAACACTGTAAAGAGAAAGAGCAATTCAAGTTTAGAAGAACGTTCACGAAGCTTTTCCCCATAACATATCCCTTTGATGAAATCACAGTTGACTCTATTGTGCAAGAGGAAATGGTGGTCGAAGTACTTGTGGAGTTGGCAACCTTAATTGCGACTGTCACGGAAATGGCAGAGGATCTATACGGGAATTCCATGTCGTTCATTGAAATAATCGAAGAATGTTCCAATGACGCTGCTTTCAACTCTGTGTTCTACATTTCTCAGTTCGCAAGAGAGGACCTGCTGACTATAATTCACACAATTAAGCTATTTTTGAAAGGGAAATTCTTCCCCCACAAGAAGTGGTTAAGTTTGAGCGAGAAGTACGCTAGAAGCTCGATCTGCTTGCTAAAGCTCTGCAAAAACATTTTAATCAAATACAAACTTCCACAATTCGGCTCTGATGAACAGCTGGATATAAAATTGTGGTGCGAATGGGTGAAGACATTAATTGCTCTGGGTAACCACATTCCCTCTAATCCAACGCTGCTTGCCGAGCTACCTAGGAAAGCTCTCTTCCTTATTGGAGGTGATTACAGGACAGACGTCGCCAGAATTCTCGAGGAATGTTGGGATGCGCTGGGCCAAAGCTCTACAGGGACCAAAATCTGGGAGAATTATGGCATTTCGAGACCAGGCGGATATCAGAACTACCTGATTCGTGCGGACAAAACCTTTGTGAGAGAAATTATGGAGTTCACATTCCAAAGACATACGGAGGCCCGCAGAGTAGGTTCAAAGATAATCTGGGGCACCACCGCTAACTGCTGGCTTGCTCTGGGTTCGCTCGAGCCGGTGATGCTTCAAACTACTTCAGAGCTATGTTTTGCCCAACAATCTGGAAAATTCATTCCAACTAAGCAGGAGTCAGAGAATTATATGAAAGCATTGTTATACACTGTTCGCTTGAACCAAGACGATGATCTCTTTCAACCGTTGGTGAAAGTTTTGAAAATGTGCAGAGATCTACTAAGTGTTCTGACTGAGTCAAGCGAGATTCCTGATGACAAGGAATTTGACGATGATAGAACTGCACATCAAATTACTATCTTCGGTTACCTGCTGGCGGTCAACAAACCAGAAGAACTTCACAAGTTGGTCAATGACCTTTTCATTTACAACATCAAGAAGAAAGACAATGTCCAGGCTGCTTTGTGTTTGGAGCTTTTGGCCAGAACGTATAAATGGGATCCAAACGACTCACTCGAGGCAGTCTCCTTTCCTGCGCTACCGGAACAGTCTTCTTTCCAGAGAAGGGAATTTCTGTACCAAGAGGCTGCACGTCATTTCCACAAGGGCTTAAAACTTGAAAAGGCTCTGTCTATTTACAAAGAATTAGCGCAAGCCTACGAAAAGATCAATTATGACTTGAATGGTTTGTCGCAAGTTCACGGAAACATCTCTAAGCTCTACGGAGATCTGCAGACGGTTGATAGGTTGGTTCCAACGTACTTCAAAGTATCGTTTGCTGGTTTTGGTTTCCCAAGCTCAACGAGAAATAAGTCCTTCATCTACGAGGGTCTACCTTTCGAACATATTACTTCGATGCAGACTAGGCTGCTTGTATCCCACCCCGGATCTAAAATCGTCAGCACTCAGGATGAAATCAACAATCTTCTTGTAAATCCTCCTATTGGCAAATTTATCCATGTCATCACGGTTGAGCCCCGCGTAGAAGTTTCAGATGCCTTCACTAACAAGTCAAAGAGGGAGAATGCCAACAATAAAATTCGTCTCTATATTGAAAACAGAGACCTGGACACCTTCTGCACTTATAGAATGCTACCAGGTGCCACATCTGCTACAGATCTATGGGTCAAAGAGCTTACTTATCAGACTAGCTCCACATTCCCAACTTTGATGAATAGAGCTGAAATTAAGGGTGAAACGTCCAAGACGTTATCGCCAGTTGAGAATGCTATAAGGTCCATGCAACTGAAGATTCAAGACTTGACTGGTCTGGAAGATACTTCCTATAAGCTCATCAAGGAAAACGGCGACTATTCTGCAGTTTTCCCAGAACTTTCCAGGAACATAAGTGGTACGATTGATTCTCCAGTCAATGGTGGTGTGTCACAATACAGAGAGTTTTTCACACAGCAAAGCAATGATTCCTGTGACGAAAATCAACTAATAATACTACGCTCCACGTTCGATGAACTCGCCAACATACTGAATAGATGTTTGACGCTCCATGGTCAATTGTGCCATGGCCATATGAAGAAATCGCATGAAATGTTGTTGAACTTGTTCCAGAAGAACTTCTGCGACGAGATTGAGAGAAATAGTATAATAGTTGGGGAAGGGGACTGCGATCTGATTAGTAGAATAACCAGTAGCACCAACACTGAGAACGGGACTCAGCAGTCAGCCGAATCGAGCCGTGACTTGGCGAGTTTGTCTCAGCCTGTCATCTCCAGTGCCCAATCTGTCATTTCAAATGGAAGCGATCAAAGTAAAATGAGTGCGGAAGCTTCGGCAAAGACATTCAGTTCGCAGCCATACTCAGCTACCACTGCAGCCTCCCGAAACTCTGTTCCAACATCAAAACTGAGTCTCTTCAGAAATGGCATGAACAAGAAGTTTTTGAAGAGTTCCAGAGCCAAGGCCACAAAACAGTGAAATCATTGTTCTTTTGGCCTTCCTACGTCAAGTCATGTGCATGGATCGAGTTTAGTGTGAGTCCTGAGCTCTCCACTTAGCATGATAAAGACTTGTATTGTATATTATATTATCATGTAGTTGAATTGACATTTCTGTATAAGAGTCCAGTCATCGTGCAAGAAGATGCTTTTAATAATTGAAAAATTTGATGTATAACGGACCTTATTATTCATGAAGTGCGTGAAGGAATAGTAGAGCCAACCTCAACTTATAACACAAGCCGTAATGTTCAAGCCAATGCTTCGTGGTAGCTCTGCTGCGCTTAGAGTTGTGTCAGCCAGATCTATCTTCCGTCCTGCAGTCTCCTCGTCGTTCGCGTCCCCTGCGCGTTTTTATTCTTCGTCGTTGAACAAGGATGAAATAAGCTCCAGAATCATTGACGTTGTCAAGGCTTTTGACAAGACCACAGCTAGCGCAAACATCACAAACGACACTCACTTTGCTAAAGATCTGGGCCTGGACTCGCTAGACACTGTTGAGTTGTTGGTAGCTATTGAAGAAGAGTTCGACATAGAAATCCCTGACAAAGTCGCTGATGAGATCAAGAGCGTGAAAGAGGCTGTCAACTACATCGAGTCCAACCCTGAAGCGAATTAAACGCTTTCGAAACGTACCCCCGGTGTTTATGGGATTATGACTCGAAGTTGGGGGGGTGAGTCCTCCTCACGATGTCGAACGTTGTTGCTCTGACCTCCTTGTATATTCCAATACGGCTATTGAGTCATGAAATGACATGTATATATGGTTCAAATATGACTGAGTGAGGTTCTTCAAGAACTGGGAACTCGCACAAAAGCAATACGTATAAGAAGAGATCGTCCTAGAGGTATACTAAGGATAGACGAGAAATGACCATTTGAATAAAACTACTTTGTAGTCGACTTCAACTTGGTACTTGTTGGACAAATGCTGACTGAATTTACTGTTACGGAGAGCCCCACAGTTTGGCAAGTTAATAGATTATTCAACAATCTACAAGTTTAAGAGCGTAGGAATATCAATACTAATGTGTATTTTACAGCATCCTCAGGCCAAGTTCTACTTAAACTACAAGTGCCCCCATTCTAAGGTTAAATCTATCTGAACGCAAATGGTTCAGTTCATCACTGCTGAGCCTCCCATGAGTGTTTCGTGGCTGTCTGGTCACTTCGTACTTATATCTTAATACCTCGTAACTTAAATATAAGAGGTTTTATAGTGTAGTGGTTATCACTTTCGGTTCTGATCCGAACAACCCCGGTTCGAATCCGGGTAAGACCTTTTTTTATTTGAGTAACCATGGCCTATTTTAATTTGTCCTGTTGAAGTGTAGGTATATATGGTCGTCGGTGGTGGGTATATTAGCAGGCAGTGAGATGTTTTAGTTGTTGTATCATTTTGGCACCGAAGGATGAGTTTGATTTGAATGGCGTTGTGACTCAGCAGCAACAGAATGGTTCTGTCGCTTTCATGTAATTTGAGGGTTTGCGGCTATGGAATACCGAGGTTGTTGAATAGTTTCCATAACTATGGAGTTAGACCGATGTCTTTTATGGATTTTTGTGTGGACGGGTTTGATATCTAATGATTTTTGGCAAAGACTGTTTTCCTATTCAAAACATTAAAACACTAAGTTCATAATCCTCATTGATAAATAGAAAACAATTGAAGCGAGTGAAGCTGGTACGAAATTGGAGACGAGAAACAAGAGAAATATATTACAGTATAGCCTAGTTTGTCAAATGTTCACTTTAAGCAAGACTGTGATAGATGCTATCTTGGCTTTCCATTTTGATATACCTTATTTGTTATCACTTTATACCAATGTGACATCCTCAACTTGAATCGCGTTTCATCCTACTTAATTCAAAATCAGGACCAAAGTCTCGTCTAAAGCCACACGTAGCCCAGTAACATAACAAGCCATAATTTGTTTGATAATTACAGACACTTTTTGGATCTCAAACTCAAGATATAGCCCCGAGTGTTGATCCTATGATTGAGAGTATGAAGATTCACGCACACCCCAGCTTCCAGAAAAATCGCGACGTATAATAAGGCTACAAGTCACTTAGTTCCACAGATACATCAGTCCTTGGGTTTCAGGTATTCCCAGTAATGGTTTCACACTGTAGGGTTATCGTACATATTGATAAACTTATCATATGGTTACGAGGACAATTAACAAATGAGGGATTCTCTCTTCCAGGCTAGCCACCACAACTTAAGCCAGGCGAGAACAATGACCAAGGATACTGCAGTAACAGCTAACACTAACGATAATGACGAGAGGGTTAATGCCTCTCAAATTCAGACTGAGGTTATTCCCGATGAAAACACCGAGGTCATCAGTGCAGACGCTGAGCTGACTCGGGATATGCCAGATGACACGGAAGACATAGACTTGGTCCACTTAAGAATCCAGTCGATGGAGGATTTGGAGCTTCACAGATTCTCTAGGCTGAGAACGTTATGTCTCAGGCAGAACCTTATAGAGAGTATGGGTGAGGTGGACGTGCTGCCCACAGAAACTCTCGTGGATATAGACCTATATGACAACAAAATCAAGCACATATCCAGTAATATCGGCAAGTTAACAAACCTGAAGAACCTCGATCTTTCATTCAACAAAATCAAGCATATTAAAAACCTCGAGCCTCTTGTGAACCTCGAAAATCTGTATTTCGTCCAAAACAAAATCTCCAAAATCGAAAACTTGGGAACGCTGAAGCGATTGAAGAATCTAGAGCTCGGAGGCAATCTAATAACTGAGCTAACGCAAGACTCTTTGAAGGGCCTGGATAATCTCGAAGAAATATGGCTCGGTAAAAATATGATATCCAGGCTGGAGAATCTTCAGCACCTCAAGAATCTCCGTATCTTGTCAATTCAATCAAACAAGCTGACCAAAATACAGGGCCTGGAGCAGCTCGAAAATTTGGAAGAGCTTTACCTCTCTCACAACTACATCGAAAAGATTGAGGGATTGGACAAAAACACCAAGCTCACAACATTGGATATTACATCTAACAGAATCTCCAAGGTAGAAAATCTCAAAAATCTCACAAAATTGACCGATTTGTGGCTTTCTTTCAATAAGGTCGATCAATCCTTTGAGTCTCTGGGAGACGAGTTAAGACATCTTCCAGAGTTTGAAACGATTTACCTCGAAGGAAATCCGATCCAAACCGAAAATGAAACCACTTACAGACGGAAGTTAGTACTCAATTTGGGACCATCGCTTCAAAAAATTGACGCCACTTATATTCGGGGATAAACTCATGTCGTGAATCCTGATTCTCGAAGACTATCAAAAGTGATAAAGATTATATCTCAGATAGATTATTTATTTCAAGATAACCACGGAAACATATTTACTTATCGTGATACGTTCTAACAAACAAACCCAAGAGCTATGGAAGCAACTGTGGTAGGATCTTTGGCCTGTCAGAGAGACAGTTTTCTTGTAAAAGACTTCAAAACTGTTGTTATCAAATGCGATCCAGCTAAAAAGAACTCAACGTTCGAAGTTGAACTTCAAGATACTATTCTCTTCCCTGAAGGCGGTGGCCAACCTACCGACACGGGAGTATTGCGAATTTTGAATTCTCAGGAGACTCTACGTGTTTCTCAAGTGCAGAGGAAAGGTCTCCAAGCTATTCATCATGTCGATAAATACGTATGTCCAGGTACAGAGGTAATTGTAGAAGTCAATTGGGCTCGCAGATTTGATTTTATGCAACAGCATACCGGTCAACATCTTCTCAGCGCTCTCCTGGATCAATGGGGCCTTCCCACCCTATCGTGGTCAATGGGAGGCATCGCTACCGAAGAAAACGCAACCGTTGAGCCCGGCGACTTATTCAACTACATTGAAATAGGGAGAAAGTTGAAGGAAGAAGAGATTCTCAAGCTCAGTGAGTTGTGTGACTTATATATTACTCAGAATCCTCAAGATGTAGAGGTAGTGGAGCAAAGCCCAGATTCCAAGGCAGAAGTTAATACATCAAAAATTCCAGAGAATTATGATCTGGAGCGTGGAACCCTGAGGACAATACATATTGGTGCTCTCGATGCGAATCCTTGCTGTGGGACCCATTTAAAAAGCACAGCACAAATTGGATCTATCTTGATTTCAAATTCACAATCCACCGCGAGAGGATCTAATTCCAGATTATATTTCATGTGTGGCTCGCGCGTGCTAAAGTATGGCCAGTTTGCTAACTCTATATTGGGTAAATCGAAGTCCCTGCTTTCCTGTGGTGAAAGCGAAATACCAGAAAAGGTCGACTGGCAGAAGAGCACAACGCAAAAGACCTTAAAGCGCGAGCAGTTTTGGATGAAAGCCGTCGCCGAGGCAGAAGCTACAAGACTTGTTAAAAAACTCGAAGAGCGCAAGAGTGCCTATGTGGTGATGGATGAATTTGGCACGATTGAATTTTTGACACAAGTTCAAAGAAATTTTACGCTCCTAGCAAAGGAGAAAGGAGTTCATGAGTATAATGTGGTCCTTTGTGGACGCGAAAAGAGTTCAAATAGTGGGGCTGTGATGATCTTGTCCGAGTCAAGCGAAGCAATTGCAACAACTTCTAACAAACTACTTGAGCTAGTACAAACTCTAAAAGGAGGTGGTGGCAAGAAAGGCGGGAAGTGGCAGGGTAAAGTCGTTGACTATGGAAAGGGAGAATGGACAGGGCTCTGCCAGTATTTATCAGAATCTTTTTAGCGTCAAAATAATAACAAATGAACTTGTATCTCTATACGTCTATATGATTGAATTAATCAAAAACACTTTATATTCAGAGACATAGTCGCAGTATTTCTTCCATCATATGATTAGCCTGAGGCGTGCAGTGCACCGGTCTCCAGCATGCGTGGCTTCTATCAGCGGGTTCTGTACTAAGAGCGCCGGGGACACTATCGCCAGTACTTCTCACAGCGTATCTGCGAAACAACAACTATTTGTGACTGATCCTATCTCCCCTGGGTCTGTGTTCTTTCTCCCAAATGGCACCAAGATCTTCAACAAACTGGTCACCTTCATGAAGCTCCAACAGCAAAACAAGTACGGCTTTCAAGAGGTTGTTACCCCATTGATATACCGCAAGTCGTTATGGGAACAGTCTGGTCACTGGGAAAACTACAAAGAGGACATGTTCCGTGTCGAGGGCCATGACCTCGAGAAAGAAGACTATGGTCTCAAGCCAATGAACTGTCCTGGACATTGTGTCATGTTCAAAAGATTTTCAAGGTCTTACAATGAGCTTCCATTGAGATTTTCTGATTTTTCCCCACTTCACAGGAATGAAGCTTCAGGAGCACTCTCTGGCCTAACTAGAGTTCGCAAATTTCACCAAGACGATGGCCATATATTCTGTACTCCGGAGCAGGTTGAGTCAGAGATTACGAGGTGCATTGAGTTAATGGATCTTTGCTACTCCAAGATTTTTCCTCTAGGCCCCAACAATACTCCAACCGAGTATTCTTTGAGATTGTCAACAAGACCAGAGAAATATATTGGTGATATCCAAGATTGGGATCATGCCGAGGCGGTTTTGAAGAATATTTTGGAAAAGTCGGGAAAATCATGGGCCATTAATGAAGGCGACGGCGCTTTTTACGGTCCAAAGATCGATGTTCTCCTTACCGATCACAACAACAAAGCACATCAAGTGGCTACGATTCAGCTAGACTTCCAGCTGCCTGAAAGATTTGACTTGAAGTTCAAAGACAAGGACAATACATACAAGAGACCGATCATGATACATAGAGCCGTCTTTGGGTCTGTCGAACGCTTTATGGCCATGCTTATTGACTCTAATGGAGGAAAGTGGCCCTTTTGGTTGAACCCGTTCCAGTGCATGGTGATACCCCTGAATACAAAAAATGAAACTTTGGTCAACAAATCTCGAGAGATTGTGCGCATTTTGAGAGGAGAGGATATTCCAGTGGATCAACCCGCAAAGCTCAATAGCTTCCATTTCAATGTTGATATCGATGATCGCGCCGAGCCTGTGGGTTACAGAATCAAAGACGCCATAATGAAGAACTACTCTTATCTAATCATGGTCGGCGCCAATGAAATTGAAAGCGGTAAGTACGCGCTTAGGACGAGGAGTTCCAGAGAGCTTACTCATTTGACAATCAAGGAGATATTCGACAAGTTCACAGAACTGGAGATGAATTACAAATAGAAAATGGCTCGTAAATTATAGAAGACCACCAGCATGTATATAAACTAGACCTTCTTTACGTGATAATCTAATGAATAGAGTGGAGAAAGATCACCGATTTCGTTTGGCCAGATTGTTTCTGGAAGATAATCGCCATTTTCAAGCAAAAAGATTTGCCGCTCCCGGAGGTCGGTGAGGCTGAGCTGCTTGAGCTGATTCTCGCAATTTTTCAAAATCTGTGACATCTTCTCCGCCACCTCTCGCCTTCTTTCCACTTCAAGTAGCAAATTTTGATAACTGTTTTCAAAGTTTGAATAGAAGTCGAGGAGTTCCCTAGTTTGTCGAATGTCGTCAAGGCAAGATTCTTTATATTTTTGGATCAAAGTAGAGATGCCCTCGAACACCGAAATGTATTCCTCGTGCTTACGAAGCTCTGTCAGCAATTTAAGAACTGCAGCCCTCATTTCTAACTTATCATCTTCTTTCTCATCTAAAATGGCATTTACTTCATTTGCGAAGGAAGTAACGTCTCTGACAGCTTTTTGCAAAAGCGCATTGATCGCAGGTAGATCTTTATCATCTCTGTTTACAATGTCAAACAGTGCTGACCTGTCTGCCGGTGAGACCGAACGGGTGTGTAGCATATTACACTTGTCATAATGGTCTGTAAATGACTTGAGAAATTCTGCAAGTTCGTGTTCCAGCTGATTAGCCTCGTTTGTGAACTCCTCGTCCAGCCTGATATTGACTTCGCACTGTTCCCCAAATTTTCTGTCGAACTGGGCCTTAACAGATCTTGTTTTATTTCCTATAAGCTGAGACCGAACTTTTTCTTGCATGGTTTGATATTGTCGGCTAATATTCTCAACTTGACCTTTAATCACTGGAATTTCATTAAGCTTGCCATCCAATGAACTTGTAGTTTCTCTAGAAATAAAGTCTCCCAGCTTAGAGTTGTGCTGATCGTCTAGTGCATTCGGGATCTTGTCGAGTTTTGCGCGCATTTTAATGATTTCTCTTTGCCATCTTTTCATTTCATCCACTAATTTTACCAATACCTCCTGGGCCCACTCTTTCTCAATTAAGCTTTTGCCAATACCGTCCTGCAGTAAAGCTTTAGACAAGAACTCGTTTTGCTCCAGGATACAGGCTAGCATAAATTGCAGCTTGGACCTATAATTCTGCCATTCTCTTATTCGAACTTTCACAACTGTTAACTGATTGTTAGATTCCTGACATATTGATCGAGCTTGCGTTAAAAACGTTATCGATTTTTCAAAGAGCTTTTTGATAGCATCCTCGTTCATTTCATGGTCTGCCTTCTTATCAATGTTCAGAATCTGAACTATGTATTCTACTTTTATTTGGTTCTAGGAGATCATTTAAGTCATTGACTGAAATTTTATAGATATAATTATTAACCGAAAAGTGATGGCCATTGAGGATGAAAGAGAGGAGATCAGCGCGGATGTTCACTTTAGTATGAAAACCAGAACGCACGATGAGGATGGAAGTTCTTATGGTCAAGAGAAGGCAGAGCCTTCAAAGCCGCTCTTGAAGAAGTATGGTATCGGAGCTAGACTACTGTCTAAGATGGGGTATGTCGAAGGAGAGGGTTTAGGTGCAAACAAAACGGGTATAACAGAACCTATCAAAAGCCAAGAGTTACCAGCTGGTATGGGGCTTGGTTCATTGAGCACAATGAAAGTCAGAGATGATTATGAAAGCTCTGACGAGGAAGAGCATAATGCTACCGTTTCTAGCGTAAAATTCAAGGCCGGTGAGAAACAACCACAGGAGGCAGCCGAAAAAGAAGGATACGAGGTGCTATACAGACTAGGACTCTCAAATATGGCTACTAAACTAGTTGACTTCTCGACCAACTCTGACACTACATTTAGTCAAAAGTTGGACACGAGTCGTACTCTTAAGGAATTGTCAGAGGTGGACAGAGAAGTGATAAGAGCAACTGAAGACTTGTTGGCGCTGGAAGCCGACATCAAAGGCTGCGAAGGGGAAGAATCACAGATTAGTCGATTAAGAGAGGTTCTGGGTAAAAACACTTCTTTCATTGATAAAATTGCAGACGCAATGGCTGTCACAGATATGGAGCTTTCTGATAAATTGATATCGAGTATTTTAAAATCGGAGTTTGAAAAACTTGATGATTGGGATCCTTTGAATCCAAATGATAGCGTCCTAAATTTGATAAATTCGACCATAGATTTGGCTTCCTACCAAATGGTAGGTTCAGACGTTCAACTTAACAGAACTCAAACAGTAATGTACCAATGTATCCTTAGCAGATTGAGGCCTTTTCTGGAAACGTTTTCTCCGTCAAGAGAGCAAATCAGCATCATTCTGGCCGTACTACTTCACTACGAACCAGTACTCGTTTTTACCAATTGCATGGAATACATTTTGGAGACATACATTGTCCCCAAGCTACTGAAGTCCGTTGAAGCCTGGCATGTTTGCGGAGAATCTGATACTTCGCCTAGAAACTGGTTTTTTGATTTTAGCATCTTCCTAAAAAGGAGCACATGCGAAGTATTTGAGGATCAACTCAAAGCATCCTTAAAAGATTATTTACAGACTTGGTATCATCGTGAAGATCCTCAAGATAAAGCTGATCTTATTTTCTTAAAAGACGCTTTAGGAAGCGCATCGTTTGATGCAATGTGCCGCGAACACTTTTTGCCGCACTTCCTTGAACAGGTATGGGACCGATATTTTGACCCAATTCTTGAGCTAGAGGAGCCGCGCTCTAAATCTGGCATGAGTCATTTTATGAAGGTTTTTAAAAGCTGCCGCATCACAATTCCCAACGATTGTTACGAAATACTCTCGTTTGCAGCCTTTAACGAGATTAATCAATTAATATTTCAGTGGTACTGTTTTTCGCCGTCAAATTTTCCACAACAGGCATTGGCGTGGTTCAAGTCACTAGTGGACCGGTTTTACACAGAGCCAAGTGACTTTGAAGCGGCTCAAATTAAGCGTTCTTTCCAATTTTTGGATAAGCCGTCGTACCAGCCAATCCATGATGAATCATTTTCGGTACGAGATGCTATCAATGCAGATAAACCAGATCCAGGCACGTTTACTTTCAAGTCTATACCTTTACGAAATGTTGCAGTTTCTTTCAGGGATGTTGTTCAAGACTTCTGTGATGAGCATGGATATTACTTCCGTAAACTAAGTGGAGAATCTGCTTACCTGCCACTGGGATCATCCAAAAGTACAATGGTGCCACTTTTTTCCGTCCGTTCTGAAACTGCTGGTTATGAAGTGGCGATATTTGAAGATGTTCTCTGGCTTAAAGAGACGCAGTACAATTTTGTTCCAATTTTCTTATGGCAGCTTAATGACATGCTGCGGTAGGCCTGTCTAAAAAGTAAATACTATTTGCATTTGTTGTAACTATATACAAGTAATTTATGGTCTCGTTATAGACACAGACATTTCTCCAGTTTATTTCTCTGCAACCGGAGCATCGTGTTCGTTGACTTCTTTCTTGTCTTCTTCTAGAAGAGGCTCGAAATCAGCTTCTTGTTGCTTCATTGGAGTCGACTCCTCAGGAAGTGTCTGTTGGGTCTCAGGAATAGTTTCAACTTGGTCGTTATGGGATTCCATGTCGGCAGCTACTTTGGCAGCTTCTTCCTCATCCTTAATTTGTTCCGCGTAATGCTCAGGGTATTTTCTGAAGCAGTCTTGCATACCTTTGAATTTCTCAATGCAGTCGATACCCTTGGGTTCATCTTCGGAGTATACAAAGCACGAGAATGCAGCCTTGAACTCCTCACCACAAGGACCCTGGGCCATTCCTCCAAGACAGGGGCAATCCCAGTTGATTTCGCCAGTATCAGGGTCGTACGCAGCCTGAGGCTTGCCTTCTTTGGCAGAATCTTCAGTGGCTGGTTCCTGTTGTTCCTGTTGTACTTCTGAAGTCTCTGGGGCCTCACTAGACGCCACGGGGCTTGATTTTTCCTTTTGCAGCTTTTTTTTATCTTCCAGACCCACCAACGAGCCACACAAGGCAAAACCCAATAAACATCCCGCTGTCACAGCGGCACCAGCTGTTTTCATTGATGGGCCACGAACTGGTCTGCCAAAAGTGCTGCTAGACGAGACAAGTCTCGAAGGACCAAAGACTGATCTCATCGACAGTCCACGACGCAAACTATAAATTCCGGAACGGTACATTGGAAACCTGTGGTTCTTACTACTTTTGTCAAAGATTCTGTCATGGAGTTGAATTGGTTTTATTATTTCGAAGCAATCTATTTCTAATCAAGATAGCACTGAATACGACGTCAGTTTTAATCTCTTAATAAATTATAAAAACATGAACGAAGAGCACCTGGGAATGCCAGGGTTTGAACCAGAATCACTCTCTCCTGTTATTATTGTCTTCTCTTGTAGGTTGGCCAGGTCTGAAAAAAATCGGCTTGTTTTTTGACCAATTTTTGAATATAATTTGACTAAATGCTATTGTGTTTTCGTAAAGTGTACGATTCTGATCTCAAAGCTTTATTGGCAGTTCGGAATTAATCCTTAGTTAATTAGTCCAGTTAGTTGACTAATTCCTAATAATTTGTCTTATAATGATAATATGGATATTTTGCAGTAAAAAAAAACGAATAGCAGCTAAACCAAGAAGAATAATTCTTGTAGTCTTTCCATAGTCATGGGTTCACTGCTAGGCACATTAGCGGGTCCCATGTTCGCTGCCCTTACATTTCAACTATCTAGCGAGCCTGAAATGACATTTTATAATATCCACGAGTATTTTTGTACTCGGAGCCCAACATCTATCAAGGTTTTTTTAGGATAATGGTTTAAATGAGACGTGGAGGAGGAGCAAACAACGAAGACATTCCAAGTACTGTAAAGCAACCCTGCTAGCACTGTTTAGTTATGAAAATATATTACATTGGGGTATTGAGAAACAACACTGAAAAGGCTTTGGAGCTGTGCTCCGTCAAAGACTTGTCACAGTTCGGTTTTTTTGAAAGAAACGGAGTTGGACAGTTCATGACGTTCTTCTCGGAAACCGTGAGTGCCAGAACTCCTGCAGGCCAGAGGCAAAGTATAGAGGAGGGTAGTTATATTGGACACGTTTACAGCAGAGCTGAGGGCTGTTGTGGCGTTTTGATCACGGACAAAGACTACCCTGTAAGACCAGCATACACCCTTTTGAACAAGATCTTGGATGAGTACTTAGTGGCTCATCCACCAGTAGAGTGGCGTGATATCACAGAGACCAACAGTGGCTTGACGTTGAAGGAGCTGGATATTTACATCGCCAAGTATCAGGACCCATCTCAGGCAGACTCCATAATGCGTGTGCAGCAGGAGCTGGACGAAACCAAAATCGTGCTACACAAGACTATTGAGTCTGTTCTGCAGAGAGGAGAAAGGCTTGACAATCTGGTCGACAAGTCTGAAAGTTTATCTGCGAGTTCCCGTATGTTCTACAAGCAAGCCAAGAAAACAAACTCGTGCTGTGTAATTATGTAGATGGTAACTGGCTGATGGTAATAATGGAGCGCTCGGAATCAGATGTTTAAAGAGATAGTTTCACTTGGGTTGTTTATGATTATAAGTCTGAAACGGCCAAAAAAATAACGACCTCGGTGAGGATTGAACTCACGATCTTGCGATTAACAGTCGCACGCCTTAACCAGCTTGGCCACGAAGTCTTGTATGGAAGAGAACCATCTTTTTATCCATATATTCCACTGGAGAAGAAGAGTGTCATGCCTATTTCCTGTGAATACCGTTCTGGTTGGATATGGTATGCACCGTATATGGTACCAGGTGATCATGAGCTGCTTGTTCTTGTCCTCGGTCTTTGAAGAGTATGGGAGTTGTAGGTGGTCTTGTCGAATAAACTTCATGAGCAGTCGTGAACCCACGATGCGGATCTTAGTAATAATATCTTGTTAGCGCATGACAATCCACGGGAATGTTTTCTATTACCTAGGTAGTTCAGCAACATTGTACTTATTCACCAGAATTTCTTAAATTCACTAGCCTCCGTTCCTCAATTAGGTTTCATTTCGGGTTCGGGGGTTATATTAGAGATAATTATCAATTATTCTTCATTTGTAAACTTGCTTGAATCTACAACTGTAAAGGTGATCAGTAGCTTGGAGTTACATCTATAATTCGATTGAGCGAGAGATCTTTCAATTATCTCTGAGACCATGTCCTCTTTTGTTCGCTATGAATATTCTTTCAATATCTGTCGTCTCATTTCAAACTGTTCCCCTTCCCGAAACTAATCGATATTATTATCATTAATACGGGAAATCTAAAAGCTCTTTCAAAATGGGTCAAATGCAATATCATGATACGTCAACAGTGGTGATCAAAAGTAAAACTTTGCATTGAATAAAGCTTATGGTGCTGTGTCACGGCCGGTCCCAATCCAACATTGTTTTTGCTCGTTGTATTGTTATTCTAGTGCTTAAAAGCTTTCTTCCTGAGACGTCCCACTGAATTCTCTGAGGCTGATTCGCGGTTAATAAGTGTTTGGTAATCTCTAATATTATAGTATTTATCGCACGTCCTGGGTTTGTGCGACCAAAACAAAGATTGTTACCTGCTGCCATATTTCATGGAATTATAACCTTGAAAAACAATATTTGAGACGCCCGATCGAACCCTCAATGTTATTTACGTCGTTATTCTCCTCTCTACGGCTGTCTTTGTACGTGCAAAAAACACATTTCCTCGTAATATGGTCTGATGGGGGCTTAGAAAATTGTTACGCAGAGGAGAACCTAGGAGCTTCCATGAATGAGCCAGTTTCTTGATATTCAAATGCCGTTTTGGTGAGGTATTTGAGACCTGAGTAAGAGTAGACGCACTTAAACGGTTTGCGACCCGACTTGCTAGTTAAGCCCTTATACCTCAGTGTCACTTCAAAAATTTACTACGCTGTAGCCTATGGGAGGCGTGAAAGATTCTTCAACTTCCAAGCTAATATTATCCCACAGTTTTGGCCTTCGCGCACTCGTCAAATTCAGCACCATATTCATCTTTGATGGTTCATGATTGATTTTGTCATGGTTCTGGCTGTTGATCCAATAAATTCTCTTCATAAACAGTTCCAAATTCGGCAGAAATTGGGAAATGGCCCGTTCTCGCCAGTGAAACAGTGTCTATCAATCTCCATACGATTCTCTTTCGGCCCACTGTTTTATTCGTCTTCAAAAGTTCCCTTAGCTATATTCTCAAGAGTCGGCCTTTGAGGTATTCCAGACCTGTGTATATGGCAAAATATGGCAGTTAATCACCACGAACTCTGTTCCAGCCCAGCGTTGAGCCAGCCTCTCTGTCTGCCAGGAACTCGTCTTCAACAATAAGCCACATTCTTCAAATCACAACTAAAATCTAAAATTTACGCTCTGTAACTGTGCCCCTTTTGTGTGAAAGTTCAATAATCTTGATTGGACTGAATAACTCCATTCCAATTGACCACGACATGCATCTGTGTACTATGGTATTCGTAAGAACCGGCATAGACTCACTGTAAATCTGAAATCTTAAGGCTGATATCTCTCAAAGCCCTAGAACGGCACTCTCAAATCTCAGATAACAAGCCTCTCGATTTTATAGCTACTCTCTTCCATCTCTGGTTGGCAAATATTAGGCTTCATTGCCCTAGGATTCTCGTATTTCAAGGGTCCAAGTTTCCAGTCCACGAAAGCACTCTTTTCAGCGCTTTTATATCGATTCGCTAATGTTATTACCATTCTGGATATGTCATCAGTTCTCTCGCTCAGCCTCCATCGCTTCCAACCATTGTTACTATCAGGGCAAGTGGATCCAAAATAAAGTTTGTCTTGTTTACAACATCAAATATGAAAATAGCATCAAGGTCATAGCTCATCGATTGATCAGGTTTGCTTCAAAAGGATGTCCCACCAATGGAAAGATCCTGATATCAACAGAGCGAAACCGAAATTACCTGTCTTACCTCCGTTAATTACAAGTCGGCGCACACCTGAACGAAGTCAAAGGGTTAACGACCGCCTACCAATTGGATGGTCACAGGTTACTCAGCTTAACGGCTACCAAAACTCTACAGCCAGTCCCGCATCCTCGACTCCTGATAATTTCTCACCGGTATCAGTATCCAGTCGTGGCAGTAGAAGACCGCCTCCTCCGGCGATTGTGAACAATGTACTTACACCGAGGGATAACAAGCATCCGGCCACTCCCAACTGGGGCACGCCGACCAAATCAAAGAGCTATAAGTCGCCGTTTGTTGGCGAGGAAGAGATAGAACGAGCGAGCGTAGAAACTACTAAGAAGCCGGAATATTTCAGATCCCCGTTTATCGGCGACTCGAGTGTTCTTATGCCTAGTGGCCCAAGGGGCCAGAAACTCGAGTGGATTAATGGTGTTGTAGATCTAGATTTGATGACCGACGATGATGCATATGCGGCCGATACCATGAAGGCGTTGAAAGCCCTCCCGCCTTTGCCCCCAAAGCGAAATAGTGCTAATTCAAACAAACAGCCTCCTCCTTCCAGTAACACTCCGACCTTATCAATGAACACTAAGCCATCGAGCAAAGATAGAGATGAATTTTATGAACCCATACGCCCTTTCACTACACATCTGCGAACTCGTAGCGATACTAGAGCGATATCCGATAGTATAAGCAGCTATTACTCAAATTCTAACTACGCCTTCAACGACGAAGCCGAGAAGCATAGAAGCTTCAATTCTATTGCAGGCAGTCGACCCTTGCAACAAGTTCCCAGCGTAACTGTCCCTACCCAGCCATTCAGCATCGATCTTCTGGATGAAAACAAGCTCTACCAATGCTATAACGTTTCACTTTTGTCAGATATCTACGAGTGGCTCCTTAAGGTCTACTTCGAGTGGTTCAATGAGTACGTCTTTCACAAAATTGAGTTTTACCAAGTGGCTCAATTGCTTCTCGAGTTTCAGTTACCAGTATCCTGCGATCAAGATATTGTCGACTCAAATGTTGACAAAATAATTGAGTCACTTGTGCTACAGGGTGCAATAAGGTTCGAAGGAGACACAGAAAACCCTTCAGGCGATGAAATAACAATTATAGTAGCGGGGCTATCAGTTCAAGGCGTGTTAACTGGTCTGCTGCCGTGCTACTCTTTTTTGGGTCAGAAATTACAGCCCAATGCCGATCCATGTTGCTACAGCCCAAGATGTCCTTCGAAATTCATGAAGCAGTCCAGACCGGTACTAAAAGTTTCAGAGATTATCAATAAGTCTGTCGGCCTTTGGACTGATTACTGGAAGCTTTCACCAGATCAACTGGCTGAGATCAATCCAAAAGAGGTCAAAAGGCAAAGTTTCATTTTTGATTTAATCATGCTTGAAGAAAGATCGTTAAACTTAGCATATGCAGCTGTCGAGATTTACGGACGAAAATTTAAGCAGGCCTTACTACCGCGAGACCCTAACTTTAAGAAGCTTGCATTTGATATATTTGAACCAATGATTGAGCTGCACAAAGAGTATCTGTTAACCCCGATATTTTGGAAGCTACAGTCCCGGGGCAAATTCATCGATGGCGTAGGCAAGTTTTATCTTCAATGGTGCAATGCAGGAAGAGACCTTTACCTACAGTATGCGGAGGCTATGGCAACAGTACATGAAATCATCAAATGGGAAAAAGCACATGGAACGCAGTTCTCGCAATGGCTTAGAAGTGTCGATGACAGTCCAGAAATTTCACGATCAAAAATGTATCATGATGTGGTATTCTTTGGCGGCTTTTTCAAAGCACTGCAAAATATACCAGTCACGCTATCCTCGATATTAAAATGCACTGATCAATCCATGGAAGACTTCGAATACTTAAAGCTCGCAATTTCAGAAGTTGAGAGCCTAAATTCGCTTGTTGACCGTACTCACGGCAACGCCATAGATCAGCGTAAAGTTGTCCGTTTTTCAAGGCAGTTGATCTTTGGTTCAGGAATAACTAGTAGCACAATAGGTTACGTCAATATTCACAATGGAAATTCTAGTTCACCTTCTTTACAAGAGAAACTTGATCTCAGGTTAAATGAAAAGTCCAGAAGACTCCTAAAAAGCGGGATAGTTTTCAAAAAAAGGGATCTCTGGCTTGAAAATACTCAGGTCTACTTGACATTACTCGACAACTACCTGCTCATATCAGAGGTGATTTCGAAGAATAACGAAACGAAGTACAAACTATCAGAGCGGCCAATTCCAATCGATTACCTGAGTCTAGAAGCCAAAGAGGACTGCAGTCTACCCAGTCTCAAGAGTTCTGAGACAAGACAGCAAGAGCATGACAGTTTGGCTACGAAAATCAAAACTGACGGACCTGTCACACCAGTCAAATCAAACAGACGTCGATCTCTACACACAAAAGCTTTTTCACCTCATCATCCCAAATCTCCGTATAGTCATATCCCAGTAATTCAGGGCAAAGGGGATGCTGCCGATAGTCAAGAAATCCAAATCTCTTTCAAAGTGCGGAACACAGCAACAAATGAGTCATTTACATTTTCTACCAATTCAATTGAAGAGCGTGACTCTTGGGTAGCATCTTTGGTTTCATGCTTCAAAATCCACCAGGCCAACAACAACCATAGAGTATTCACACTCACTTGCCTTGCAGATATGTTTTCTTATGAAGAGGGACAGGCTCCCATAAATCTGCCAGTTGCTCACGAAGGAAGTGCAATTGATTGTGCTTTGAAAACATACTATAGCAATACCCCTCCATCAAAAGTCGATGTAAGTGCTGACGTCAGATGTGCAGTTCACATGCAACATGAAGGTAGGATTTTCACCCTTTGTGCTACGTCTTATAGCATATTTATGGCCTCTGCTGATAGTCCTAATAGCTGGAAAAGGATTCTGACACTCAACAAAACTACTCGGTTGCAGGTAAACAATCGCCTCGGTTTACTTTTTGTGCTGACCGACCGAAAACTGTGCTACTTTAATATCCCGAGCATTATTTGTACGTACTATGGTATTGACGAATATCTGCCAGAAAAGCAAATTACTGGTATAGTACTGCAAGAGAAAGTTGGATATTTCAAAATGACCGATGATTTTGGTAATTCTCGACAGCTATTTTATGAAAGGAAAGGTAAAATTACGGTGCTCACGCCAGAGTTCGATAGACTCACCAAAAGATTCAAGTATTTCAAGTACTACAAAGAATACAGAATGCCTGGCTCCTCCAATGGATTGGTTTCCGTCGAGGTGAAAGACATTGCCGTTTTTGCCAAAAGTTTTGTCGTGTGTTCATCTAAAGGTGCCCTTCTTTTTAATGAATCTTTCAACGACAGCGGCATATCCCTTCCTACATTTTTTAATGATAAGTCAATGGCATCACATCAACACCATTTCACTCATCATGCATTCAAGAGTTATAAAGAAACTTACTCTAAATTGGACTCGTCTAAACTCAAAATGGCTGAGTATGTCAAGACAGATATTCTCAATCGTAAAACGACTTGTGTTGCTTGCTTTCAGCTGAGTGATGATGATTTCGTTATAATTTACGATGAAGCCGTTCTAAGAATTAATAGAAATGGCGAGATACCTGATTGGAAGTATGACATTTTGGTTTTAGACTTCTACTGTTCGGCTGCTTCCTTCACTGAAGAATTCCTCATTCTTTTCGGTGAGAATCTTGTTCAGATCTATGACCTCAATTATGCTGGCAATATTTTGAATAATAAAATCAGCAAACTGACGCCTGTGCAAATCATTAAAGGTAAGAAGATAAAGTTACTGCACCCAGAATACACTGAGAATCCAATCATGATATTAAGTCACCCTTCCATACCGGGTAGACAGTTAGTTTTGGAATTCAAGCCGAGCTCACCCTCAGAACAAATTCCGTAAATGAAATTGACACGTCCTTGCATAGTTTACCATCTTCCACGTCTATAAGGAGCATGTCAAGTTAAGTTCGCGATTGCGAGCTGCTGATTCCAATCTGGTGCTTTCCTCTTTTTGCGTGGTGCATAATGCCAGCTATGTGTCGGACCAATCCCATAACTAGGTATGATGGAGCTCAAAAGACATTGAAAATCAATCGTTCTCCGGATAGTGAATTCAGTGCCATCCCGAAGACGATGCCGTTTTAACGGACCCAATACCTTGTATTCCCATGGCATCTTGTCATTCTGAAGGTGCCTCTGCTAGACGCTGCATGCGTCTAATCTGAAAGCCAGAAAGGATGCTCCGTGTTTATACCTTTGATTTCACTCAACAATACACTCAAAAATACGGAACTTGACTGAATTCGATGATACTGAAATTCATCGATAAGTATGGACATGCAGATGTCGTGAGTTTTCCAAAATCTTTATCTATCCACAGGCACTTTTGTTAGAGAGACTGTAATCCACCATAAGCAGACTTTAGTAATAATATGTAGTAAGAAGTTGGCGTTGAATAGTGTTTGTATTCAGTTACTGGAAAGAATTCGAATGAAATGTGTAAAGTCTGTTGTAGAATCTAAAGTGTCACTTTGAACCTCTTGGCGGCTCTAGCTCTCACTTTTTTCGTGGACAAAAATAAAGACAGACAGCAGATCCAAACTTAGATTGAAAAGAGCTGATTAATTTAAGGAAATTACCAAGCTATTGGGGCTGAGAACGATATGCTCAGCATCGACTCTATCTTTGAAGCTGCCATTAAACCATTGGTCAAGTACCCAATTCTTATTGTGACATTTGTAGCAGCGTATGTTTAGTGGACACTGACAAAATGTGAAAGCCAAGTTACTAAACAGGAACACAAAAGTTTAGATTCACAAGCTATGACGTTCGAGAAGCATACTTGCCAATGCTTCTGTTAACCCTTTTTTTGAATATTATGATCAAACTAAATACTCGATTGAAGCTGAGGGGAGAATGGGTTGAACTCAGCAAGATAGACAACGCAGTTTGTGTGGTAACTGGAGGTAGTAATGGTCTGGGACGAGCTATTGTACAGGAGTTTCTTTTGAAACTACCCAATGTTACACTCATATCATTAGACATCGAACCGCCCAAGAAGTCTTTCCCGAACGTTTATCATTACACCTGCGACCTCAGTAACTCGTCTGATGTAGATCAAACACTCAAAATCGTCAAACGAAACCATGGGGATGTAACTGTTTTAATCAACAATGCTGGGATCAGGGCAAAATATCAAAATTTTAGAGAATTGAGTAAGGAAGTTGCAGATAAGGTATTTCAAGTCAACGTCTTCACGCCCATGCGTTTAGTACAGGAGTTAAGCCCCAAAGCTGGGGATCTGCGTCAGTTTTACGCTGTAACGGTTGCCAGCGCACTTGGAGTATGTGCTCCAGCGCGCGGTTCCTGCTATGGAGCATCCAAAGCTGCAGCGATTGCGTTCCACGAGGCTTGGGCACAAGAACTGGATGAAACGAGCAGAATCCGAACACTTCTTGTAACGCCAGGTCAACTGGACACTACCATGTTTGGAGGGTTTCATCCCCCGCGTCAGTTTTTTGCACCTTTGGTAAATCCATCTATGTTGGCCGAGAAAATTGTGGAAAACTGTAGGATTGGAATGCGTGGCGAGCTAAGCGCCCCACTTTACGCACATTTCATGGGTATTATAAGGGTACTCCCTTATTCATTAAACTATTTTGCACGTAAAGTATCTGGCATGGATACCTGTTTACCTTTCGAATGAGCTTCTAGCATTATTTACTATAGAGCAAGTAGGGTTGCTACCTATATATCAGATCTATTGAGTCTTCTTGTCCAGCATACCAAGTTTTTCCTCGAACCATTTGAAAAGAATGTCTGGTTGTAGGTAACCTTGCTCATTGAAAACCGTGTTAGCGCCTAGTCTTGCTTCAACAGAGACTCCCTTGTTGTCAGTGATAGTCACATTGTATTGGAAATCGTATTTTTCCATATTAGTCGCGATTGAGATAGACCTGTCCTTACAAGATCCTGTGTATTTGACCCCTCTTTCAACATATTTAGTAAAATACCAAAACAACACGGACAATATGGCGTAGAGGCCCACAAGAATCTTTTGATACATGAGCGCGTCCTGAAATGTTAGCTTTTTATCTAAAAGGAAAGAAATACCAGCAACAACTGCGATCGAGTATCCTATCAAAAGCTTTGTGTCAATGAGTTTAAAAGTTTGCTCATACTCTAACCTTGAAAGAACGGTTGGTAAAGCTTCATCCAGCGTCTGACGCAGGTCTGGCGTACTGTAGACATTGATGGGTTTGCTCATAATCTCGTGATTCGGTGTTTTTGTATTAATGAGTAAACAATTGGCCTGTGTTAAGTACTTATTACTCCAGGATAGCCTTGGTAAATGAACGGTTAAAGAGCGAAAGCGAGTATATGATGATGGAGTCCCCTAAACTCCTTTTCTTTACTTATATCAACGGAGATCGTTTCAATAGTTCAGTTAAATTATCTGAAAATTAATCATTAAGCTTTCACTGATCCGTCAGTTTAAGAGAGCATTCACTCCTCGTGGGATGAAGCAGTAGGCCATGTCCCAGGATATTAACAACAATTCAGCTCCTAATGCGACAAGGAATAAGAAGACGGGTCATAAGGAGAGAAATAAGAGAACCGGCAATCATGGGCAGAACATAAAAGGATCAAGACAAGCAAAACCCACAAGACCTACCGAAGGACAGAGCAGCCAGCATACAGAGGGTGACTTCGAGCTGAATATACAGGATGAGATAGTGAATGGCAATTTCAAAGCACGAGGCCGCAAGACGCGAATTTCTATCAATCATCTGCTTGAATTTCAGTTACCAGAGAGAACGAAAGAACCTTCAAGCGGTGCCGTGGCAGGGAAAAAAAAGACAAAGAGATCCGATCAGGAGCATATCCACTTGCATGGGGATTCCTATATCAATGCAAATTTCAAGTTTCTAGTTGATGACCGGTTTACATATGAGGAGCAGGGTTTAGATCCCAATGTGCCAATCCCTCATGAAAAGATCGTTCGCGTTACAGCAAGTAAAGGACAATCCTGTCCGATTTGTTTATCGCAAGAAATAATAGCTCCTAGAATGGTAAGTTGTGGGCATCTGTTTTGCCAAACATGTTTGCTGAGCTTTTTTGCCGCAGGCGCTCAAGAACAAGATAAAGGTGCCGGCATAAACTACAAAAAAAAGAGGTATATGGAATGCCCGCTATGCAGCACTATTATCAGGAAGGAAAAGTCGATTCCTGTGACACTTTCTGAAACCGATGAAGTTTTGAAATTACCTCAAGTTGGCCAGGTCGAGACATTCCAGTTGATGTGCAAGCCACATGGATCTATGCTCCCACTTCCAGTGATGCTCGATATTGATCCAATGTCTCTACATCATTTCCCACCTGTTGAACTATCAGAACTGGCTCCATATTCTAGGATCATGAAGTGTAGTTCCCAATATGCCGTTGAGCTCTACAAGCGTGACATCCTTAATATCGAGATGCAATACGAGCTTGATCGTGCTTTGTATAATGACGATGGGAAATTTGTGCGTCTTGCAATAGAAGAGAACAAGGCAATGATCGCACTTTCCGAACAAGCATCTCAAGAGGAAGGCCTACCTTTCAACATATCCCAGCTATCTCTAGATGTTGGTCTTGAGAAGTATAACGATGAAAATGCATTTTTCTTCTTTCAGACGGCGTTTGATGCTAATACCCGGTTCTTTCTGTCACCTTTAGATGTAAAGGTCTTGCTGACTGCCTTCGGACGGTATTCTGCGTTTCCCCCATCTTTAACAGCTCACGTCGAGAATATCCATTTTGGGGCAGTGGTCACAGAGCATTTGATGCAGCGCTATAAGTACTTTGGGCATCTGCCCATAGGAAGTGAAATGGCATTTGTGGACATTGATTGGCGCAGTGTCGATATTCTGCAACCTGAAGTTTACCAGAAATTTGCGCCCGAACTTTTATCCAGACGCCGTAAATCCACCTGGAAAAGACAGCGCGAAGACAAGGAAAAGAAGAGATATGAAAAACGTCTTGAGCGTGAGCAAGAAGAATTCTACATGCGTGAAAATGGCAATCTGGATCCCGAACCTTCAATTGTTAAACCAGCAAAACTGGTAGCATTGCCAGATAGGTCCTCAGAAACAGAATCAAAAACATCCAAGTCACCTTCCAGACTGGAGAAAACGGTCTGGGGAACGTCGATCCCAGCCTCGGAGAGAGCTTCAGAGAGCCAGGAGGATGCTGAATTCGAGAAATTTTTGGTAAATCTCAATCAACAATCTCAACCCCAGCAGGGCAAAAAGAAAAAGAAGAAGCGAATGGTCACACTTATAAGCTCTAATCCATCCCGTGGCTCCATCTAACTCCTACGATGGCACCACCTGGTAATGACTTCAGCTATTACGACCAATCACAACGTCATTAATGATATTTAGATCACGCTCAAATCGTACAAAATAACATCATCGAATCTTATCACGAATCGCATTTATAGTTCTTAATAAAGACTCCTTTGCCCTCAAATAATGGGTCCAAAAAGCAGTTTAAAAGACTATCTTGCCTTCAAACGCTCGATACTCCGGTATACTCACTTGTATCCGTAGACAATGCGTCTGATATAAATACCAATAATTTACTCGTATAAAAGTACCAATATACTAAGGTTGGCCTCCAGCGCTGATTTCTTTCCAAATAGGGACTTCATCAAATGATCCTATGAGTTAGTTGTTTATATATCAAAACTTAGGTACGTACGGGGTAAAGGGTGACAATTATGAGGTATGTGAGGGCCAAAAAGTAAACCATCTGTTCTAATTTATTTTCTAACATTTCGTCTTCATTTTGATGTAGCGGTAAGTTTGTGAGGGCTTCCAAGTATAGACATGTTTTTGGCCAAGTGGCTAAGAAAGAACGGCAATACGAAAACGTCAGGGTTACCAACAATGCTTGGGATTCCAATCTCATCAAGGTAAACACGAAGTTTATCGCGTTGAACTGGAATTCCTCTGGAGGTGGGGCATTTGCAGTAATCCCGTTGAACGAAGTTGGTAAGGCTCCCGACCAAGTGCCGCTATTCAGAGGGCACACAGCCCATGTTTTGGACACCGATTTCAATCCTTTTGACGATTATTCTATTGCCTCTGCGTCAGATGATGGCAAAATTGGAATTTGGGAAATTCCTAAAGATTACTCTTTCCACGACTACACCAATGGGGATGGAGAACCAAAAGATCTGAAGCCTAAGAAGTTCTTGTCTGGTCACGGACGGAAAGTAGGACACGTTTTATTCCACCCCACGGCCGAGAATATTTTGGCCTCTTCCTCGCTCGACCACACCGTGAAAATATGGGATATAGAGAGCGGTAAGGAAGTTTTCAGTCTCAAGCACCCAGACATGGTGACCTCCATGTCCTTTAGCTTCAATGGTGACCATCTAGTAACAGTGGCGCGTGACAAGAGATTAAGAGTTTGGGATGTGAGAGCTGAGAAAATCGTTAGTGAAGGTCCAGCCCATTCCGGCGCGAAGAACCAAAGAGTCGTATGGCTCGGTAACTCTGACCGGATTGTAACGACAGGCTTTTCAAAGCTGAGCGATCGTCAAATTGGAGTTTGGGACGCTTTTAACTTAGAAAAGGGAGACCTGGGCGGTTTTTATACCGTTGACCAGTCATCCGGCATCATGATGCCATTCTACGATGGTTCTAATAAAATCCTCTACCTAGTCGGTAAAGGAGATGGTAATATTCGTTACTTTGAGTTTCAAAACGACGAGCTTTTCGAGTTATCAGAGTTTCAATCCGTCGACCCTCAAAGAGGATTTGCAGCTGCCCCCAGAAGAGCTGTTAATGTCAAGGAAAACGAAATTTTGAAAGGTTACAAAACTGTTAATGATCACTGTATCGAGCCCATTTCATTTTGCGTTCCAAGAAAATCGGATTCATTTCAGGACGATATTTACCCAGATGCTCCATCTGGCGTCGCCGCTTTAAGTGCAGAGGAATGGATTGCAGGCAAGTCAGTGACTGGCCCATTACTATTCAATGTGAAATCGTTGTACGATGGATCAGACGCAATCCTAACGCCCTCCGCCGCAGTGAGTGAGCGCCCCGCGCCATCTTCTTCTGGCGCCAGTGATTCTCGTGGTTCCGATAACGAAAGTGCTATCACCAGTGAAGGCGGGACCCATGTCAAAGATCCCGTTACTAAGCCCGCCAAAAGCCCATCACAGCCTGTGGGCGATATAAACGTGACTTTGAAAGTTAATAAATCTATTGATAAACTGCTCAAGAAGTCGACCGATCTTGACGAGCTCAACAATGCCGAGGACCCCTCTAAGGACATATCCAGTTGGGACGAAGAAGACGATGATGTTGACTTTCGTTCATGCGACCCCAAAGCTTCTGTATCCAAACAAACCAAGGAAAGTGCCAATGATATTCCATCTAAAAGTGAAGGTACCAAAGAAGACAAGACTATCGACCAAAAGAAGACACCTGATGAGCCAGCCAGTGCTGCAAAGGTGCAGAATGATGAAGAGGTCAAATCGGTCCCCCCTATCACTAAATCAACTGATGTGAAAGGAAAAGAACAGGGTCCAGGGTCACAAAGCAGTTCTTCCAAAGAGAGTGACGAATCTAACAAAAAAACTGCAAGCACGTCGCTGCAATCGGAAGCCAGTATCGGAGACGCTACAGCTACGACCAATAACAGCACGGCCCAGGTGCCTACGAAAGTTGAACAAGCCTCACCTGCCCTCAAGTCAATGGGTTTGAAGCAGTGCGTTGAGAAACTCTCAGATCTGGTGATAAAACTAGATCAGACTGTTACACATTTGACGCAGGCCAATTTGGAAAAAGATGAGCGCTTAAAGGCACTCGAGGCCAAGATAGACCAGCTATTAACTAAGTAGCATGTACATTGTTGTCGAATCAAGTATTAGTTTTGTATCGGGTTAGGGATTAGGAAGCTCGTAGACGTTTTAAGTCATTTAGGTTTGTTTGGGTGATCTCGTATTCGACTACTGGCTAAAAAATTTGATTCACCAGAGGAATTTATTGCTTGGATACATAGTTCTACTAAAGGATAATCCAAGCTATTCGATTCAATTGAAAGGTCTGCTCGCCAAGCCTGAGTCCGGTACTTTTGCCAAAACCAGCGGTTGGCAACTTTAAGTTATCTGGCCTTTTCATAGTGTGTATAGAATTCGCCTGCACTGCCCGATTTCGCGCCAGTTAAAAAAAGGCTCCTTGATTTCAAGGGAAAACAGGTTTAGAAGGGTCCTTTTAGAGATCTTTCATGAGTTTGGAAGCCAGTAGAGCAGATGTCCGGGCGCTTGCAGCCCAGTATGTGCCTCAAATAGAGCAGGTTTATGCTTGTTCGAACCAAGGCATCGATGAATCGAAACTGCTCGGGGAGTTGTTGAAACTGATAGACAAACTCCCCGATGATACTCATTTGTTCTGTGACGAGGTTTTCAGAGCTGTTTCCGTTTTTTGTTTAACGTTGTTTTCTTTCAGCAATCAAGGCACTATCACTTGGCTAAAGGGTAGGTTCAATCCCGTTCTCGCTCGATGCCGTAATTGCATTCTACATTTTACGCGGGGAAGATGTAAGATGCTTCAGCATTTTTCAGTGTTAAGAAAGGTCCCCCACGAACACGTCACTAAATTCAACAACATAGTATCTTCCTGGAGGTCTGATGCGCTGCTTCCTGTTTTGCGTGGCATATCAGTCAATAACAATACAGAGATAAACATCACTCAAGAGATAGAACTGGCTCTCTACGAATGTCTATGCAACCCCCAAGTTTTGAGGACCAACGAGCAACTTAAAACTACTTTCGAGCTTATTTTCAAGTTTCTGTACAACTCTCAGCACCCTTTCTTGAACTTCCAGCATGAAAATAATTCACATGAGCTCATCACGGCTGGGCTGATATACTGCTGGTTTGAGGGCAACACTGAGGAGGTAATGTGGGCTCAAAGTTTTCTAGCACACTTAGCCACGGAGAACTTCATGTTCACGAAAGAAAACTTCTCACAAGATCTTCTGGAAGAGATAAACGTACATTTCTTATATCTCCAAAACTCTAGCAATTTTCATGAGGCCCTGGTATCCCACTTTTGGTCCAAGTTCTGTCCACTATATCAGCTCCTAAGTCCTACCGTGATAGATGAATATCTCATAGTCCCACCAAACATGGAATCCTTGCGCCAGTCGATTCGGCATCCCATCGATTCGATTTACAAGCTATGGTACCGCCATCTGGCTCACTTATTTCGGGAAAAGCCGCTGGATATACTACTCAGGACTCTTAAAATATTTCTGGAAAAGATTGGAGAACAGTTTTGGGTCTTACTAGATCCTTTTACATTTCACAGCATCCTGGATTTGGTCTTTGAACGGAATAGTTTTTCTGATGTACTCATCAAAGTGCAAGAAACAGCATTGTCCTCAAATGACTTCGAAGCACTTCTTTCGCCTAAGTGCTCCTTGACTGATCTTGTTTCATGGACCTTGCCCTTTTTTCATTCCTTGTCTCAACCAAAACGGATTCAAATGGTAAAAAAGGTCTCTATTGCATTCTTTCGTCTCATTTCAAATCATCAAACATTGAAATCTATTCCCAAAGCTTGTCTCATGAATTCCTCAACAGCGCTATTGAGTGCAGTTCTAGCAGTCTCTGATAATGAACGCTCGATGTTATACTCTGATGAAGTTTTTGAAACAACCCTGTTCACAAAACTAGACTCACGAGCGCTACTGAATAATGAAATGGTACTGAATATGGTTATACAATCGGCGACCAACTCAAACATGTATCCTGATGTCGGAGAATCGATAAGTTCTGTTTCTTACTCAGCCATGAAAGTCCTGGCCAATTGCATTGATTATGACATCTTGATTCTTTGCCAGGCATCTTACAGACTTTACCGAGGGGAGAAAGCAAATGACGTGAAAATCACTTTAACGCTACTAGAAAAGGTCGTTAATGATCTTCGCTTTGGGCAATCCAAAGATGTTCCTAGACTTGCTTCTCTTTTACTTGCTTCAATGCGAAATGTCAATGGTTTACTTAAACCCAAAACAGCATCTTTATCGACAAAGGAGCACAACGATTTTATCAAGCGCTATGTTGAACTCCTCAAGAACCTTTTGGTAAAAATAACCGACATACTCCCTTCGCAACTGACCAAAGTCCTTTTAGATAAGGGTGCTTCCAGAGGTTTCTGGTCGTGCATATTCACACCAGATGTTGAATTATATCAGACCGCCACCAATATTCTCTATGAGACATTTGACGTCGAAGGAAGGTTAGAGGGGATTCAAGAGATGTTTTCCAGGAGCTTGTGCCACAGCTTAGAATCCATAAACATGGTTCTGTCTCAACTAATCAAGAATGAATTCTTTGAGCCTTGCCCGCGAGCTATAAGAGTGCTCATGGATATCATTACGGTATTTTCCGATCCAATCAACGGGATGTTTGCTAATTATAAAAACTTGAGCAACAAGGAAACTGACGATGCTCTGCGCAGATTCTGGTTTTTATCTTGGGAGTTTTTGAATATGATCTATCGAGCAACTCTTAAGTGGGCTTCAAAATATGCCTACTCGGAACTTGAAAATTTCACCAAGGATACTTTAGACACTAGTTTGTCTCTCATTAGCGCCTACCGAGAGTTTGCAGATGCTCTCCCTGTCAAATCTGGAAACGAGCAAAATGCAGATCTTTTACAAAATGTTTTCAATACCTTTCAGGACATGCTCTATTGGTTGAGACTTAGCGACGAGTACTTATTAGCATCTTGTGTCAAGTTGATTGTACGGGCAGCTGATCTCGCAATAGAGAAAGAGTTGAGGTTTGATGACAATTTGGTTGCAACAATGGTTCGCTATGCTGTCAAAGCACGCAAGTTTTCTAACAAACTGACGGCGCAGCAGTCATCAGAGCTGGTTTCGAGAGCTAAAGGGTTTAATCCCGAATTAGTGGACAAAGTTACTGCAGAAGCTGAGTTCTATCATAAGGAGAAAGAAAAACTGAAAAATAGCAGAGAAACAACGCCGGCAAGCACTTCGAGTCCTTCGCAAACTGGCTCCGTTTCTACATCCTCCAAGCTATCTCCGGCGGAATCTAGAGCTGACTTTTTACAGAGAAAAGCCATGTCTTCCTCTTTGATGGGTCGCCCAAAAAGTCAATCAAAGATCACATCTTTTGGGACTGTGAGACCGGGAATGATCCCAAAAGCGAAAGAGCAGCCTAAAGGACCAGCATCGAAGTTGGAATTGGCCAGAAGACAGTTGTTGGCAAATCGGACGATCCATCCTCCTAGCCAGAACGTATTCAATTCAAGAAAATCCTATAATCAATCGGTTCCTACAGGGGATAGCAGTGATGAGAGTGATGAGGATCTTGAAGGTGCAAAAGAACTTTTCTCACTGTCTAAACCTAAGGAACGTAGCACTCCTATCGTCTTGGACATAAACGGGAGACCTGTTCAAAAGGTTAGCAGCACTTTGCGCAAAAAACAAGAGGAAGAGAAGATGAGAAAGAGGTTGAATGTGGATTTGAACCCATTTTATAGAGATGTTTTACAATGGGATTATACCAACGTGGGCGAATATCCCTCAGATTCCAGCGACTTCAAGTATGAGGACATTAAAGACACGTTCGCTTCTGCAGACGACTATCAAAGAGTTATGAAGCCTTTACTATTATTGGAGTGCTGGCAGGGGCTATGTGCAGCAAGGGATAGGGAGGAAAATCGTCCCTTTAGCATTGTTGTTGGTAATCGAACCGCGGTGTCTGATTTCTATGAAGTCTACACTTCTATCAATAAAAGAACGGTACAAGATGCTGGTATTACCGATTCGGACCTACTTGTTTTATCGTTCATTCCCCATGTGAGGTCAGTCAATGATTTGAGTGCGGATGACTTCAAAACTGCTGAACATACTTGTCTAGCTAAAGTATGGGGGCTCAAAAATAACAAAGGAGAAATGATGGACTTAACTCTTCGCATTGAGAGAAGTCATAAGTTCAGCAGATTCTTGACTTTGAGAGCTGAAATTTTTGCCGTGAAAGTGATGCAGATGACCACAGTTGAAAGAGAATATACTTCTCTGGTGGGCCTCCCATTTTATGACCTCGTTAATCAAATTATCAGCGGTAAGCCGGCGATCTCACAAACATTAGGACCCCAACAAATTGAGGAAGTGAGGAAAAACTACAAACTTAATGCGTCTCAAGCAAAGGCAGTGGTTAGCACTGTTGCATGTGAGGGGTTTTCTCTTATTCAAGGCCCTCCTGGAACGGGTAAGACCAAGACTATCTTGGGCATAATCGGATACACTTTGAGCACTAAGAAAGCTTTGCCTTTAGGTGTCATCAAACAGCCTCTGGACACTGTAAGCTCTACGACAGAACAGCTTCTGCAGAAGCAGAAGATTTTAATATGCGCACCTAGTAATGCTGCTGTGGATGAGCTGGTTATCAGACTCAAGTCAGGCGTATACGATAAAGAGGGTCAGCTTTTCCAACCAAAATTAGTAAGAGTTGGTAGGTCGGACGCTGTTAATAGCGCTATAAAGGACTTGACCTTGGAAGAGCAGGTGGACAAGAAACTGAATGGTAAGAGTTACGAGTTTGCAAGCAACCCGGATTTGGAGCAGAATTTACAGGCTGCTATAGGTGAACGCCGTAAGCTGAGAGGCAAATTAGACAGTGAAGATAGTACAAGTGGAAGCTCTTTATCAACGGATGAAATCACAAAAATTCAGATGGGCATACGGGAATTAAGCAAGAAAATAAATGAGCTTGGCAAGCAAAAGGATGAGATTAGAGAAAGGAACTCCGTCAATTACAGGAATCGGGAGGTAGATAGAAGGAAAGCACAATCTCGCATTCTTGCCGAAAGCGACGTCATCTGTTCTACCTTATCGGGCTCTGCGCACGATATTCTGGCGTCTTTAGGGGTCAAGTTCGATACGGTCATCATTGATGAGGCCTGTCAGTGTACAGAGCTTTCAAGTATTATCCCTTTGAGGTATGGAGCGAAGCGCTGTATCATGGTCGGTGATCCTAACCAGCTACCCCCCACAGTCTTATCAGGTGCAGCCAGCAATTTCAAGTACAATCAATCGCTTTTTGTCAGAATGGAAAAACACTGCTCCCCTTACTTGCTAAATGTCCAATATCGTATGCATCCGGCCATTAGTAAGTTTCCATCCCTCGAGTTTTATCAGGGAAAGCTGACTGATGGCCCTGGTATGGAAGCCCACAACTCAAGGCCTTGGCATTCTAAAGCCCTGCTGGGCCCTTACAATTTCTTTGACATTGTAAAGGGCAAACAAGAGCAAAACAGAAAGACCATGTCTTTCGTCAATTTTGAAGAATGCCATGTGGCAATGGAGCTAGTCGAAAATCTTTTGAACAATTTCGAAAGTGACTATGACTTTACGGGAAAAATTGGTGTGATCTCGCCCTATCGCGAGCAAATGTTAACCATGAAGCGAGAATTCAGGAAATATTTCGGCAATACTATCCTAGGGTACATTGACTTCAATACCATTGATGGCTTTCAAGGACAAGAAAAAGAGATAATCATAATTTCATGTGTGAGAGCGGACGACTCGAAATCTGGTGTCGGCTTTTTGCGAGACTTTAGACGTATGAATGTGGCGCTAACTAGGGCCAAAACCAGTATGTGGATTTTGGGACATCATAGTTCCTTGTTCAAGAATAAGTTGTGGAGAAACCTCATAACAGACGCTAAGGAGAGAAATTGTTTACAAATTGCATGTTCTGGCTTCCTCGACCCTCGCAACGCAAAAGCCGCGAAGTACTTGAAAAGCTATCAGGGTTCGCACGACTATATACAGGGCGATGATTATGATCCAGGCGCACCTCGAATAGTGGAAGAAAGCAGAAAGCTGCATAATAACAACAAACGAGAACAGGGAAGAAGGGAGAACAGTAGGTTCATGCATACACCCAAGGAATCACATAAAATGAGTTCGGAACACCGTTTGTCAAAGAATACATCTGAAAAAGTCAGGCATGCCGATGGCAAACCCAAATCAAGCAACGGCAGCGGGCTAACAGGAACAAAGAAAAAGTCATCTATCTTCGGTGGCCCGACGTTGGCATCTGAAATTGGCGAAACTACTGCGTCGTCTATCACTCCTTCAGGTGTAAAAGCAAAGAAAACTCCGATTGGGAACACACAAGAAACTGTTCAGCAGAGTTCTACAAAATGTGTTCGGTTCAACACCAACGCCGAATTCATAGGCGAGAGCGGACGACCTGAAAATACTCAAAATCCCTCGAATTTCAAAAGGGATCCCCTCGCTTCTAATGAGGATGATATCTATCGGCACAAAGCCGCAATAGATGGCACTATCAAGTCATGTAACAATAGCGATGGACCACGTAGGACTGAGGACAACGCCGAAGAAGATAGCGATCAAGATGGATATGATCCTTCCGTTTCTCCACATTTAAGTGGAAAGGCCCACGATATACCGGCAAACAGCAGCAGAAGTACGAATCCGAAGAAAAATGACAACTACACAAAGCGTCCGTCCACCGAATCGAACCCATTTATTCCTAAGCGGAAAAAACCGTTTTTGAAGAGATGAAGGGATTGTGAGGGAATGCCATGTTGAGGGGTGCTATGTCTTCCACTAGAATCAATTATTCTTTCTTCTGCATTTTTGCTAGGTTGGTATTGGACTGTTCTGATTGCATTAAGTGAGAGTTAGTGAGAACAGTTTCGGTACTTAGTCCAATCTTAGGTGGTGAAGCCCCCATAACGAGGCTCCCAGCTTTTTCCTTCTTTTGCCAGACTCCTGGCGTATGCCTCGCTTCCGGGGTCAATTCTTCATGTGCTCTTTGAAGGATTTCGATTTCGCTGCCAAGGCACATTATAAGCACTGGAAAAGTTGATGCCGCGTGTAAGTCTCGTAGTTCGTTCACAACACCTTTTATCTCCTTGGAAAGTTTGAGTGGTGAGATATCCGGATCCTCTATAAGCATACTCTTGAGTGAGCTCTCTAAAGTTCCAATCTTGCCTAAAGAATCCTCCCAGATATTTCGGGACTGCTCCGTAACACGCAAGTCCTCTTTGAACGATCTCAGTTCTGAACCCAGAACGTTTCTTCTCGTCTCAATATATTTTATAGCGTAGTCGAGTTGGTCCCCGATATCATCACGAGGCTCTTGCCCATGCTTATTGATATTGAAATGAGACAATATAGAAGTTGTTCCTTGATTCGCTGTTGAAATCCCAAGCTTTACCAAGATCTTCTCCTGAGAACGCCGTATAGTAGAAAGCTCAGACTCAAGAGCATGTATATAACCATTGCGTATATCTTGCTGACGCACAACCTCCTGCATAATGAACTCTCGATCTTTTTTGAAGTTAGAGAGATGAGACTCGAGTTCATCTATTTCTTTGTCTAACTGTTGCTTGCATTTGCCTAGCAATGACAGATTATTTTGAATTTCACCGGTTTCATATTCAAGTTTAGGATGTGGACCTCCATCCTCGCCGAGGGACGTGTTGGTTATGCCCACCTGATCAAAATATTGGCCCAAGAGCTGACGGTACATTGAGGAGATGGTCAAGAAGTTTGAACCATTTTGCTGCGTGTTCTGGAAGTCTCCAATTTGGTCGGTAACTTCCCAGTCTCGTAACCTCTTCTCTATTGAAACTTGCTTGCCATGCAATCTATTCAATTTGTGTTTATACCTGTCCAAAATCTCAATTTCTTGTTTGATACTACCATCTCCAGCTGGGGCAACAAGCATTGTATCCAGTCTGCAAATGTCATTGAGACAAATGCGAATATCTCTTCGCAGTTTGTCTAGCATCAAAGGATCTTGGATCTCGAAAAGATATTTGTGATGCCTCTGGGCAAGCTTATCCAGAAACTCCAGTATTTTCGCTCTTTCAGTAAGGACTTCTTCAGTTCGCATCGTGGTCTGACTAGGCTGCTAGTGCACAAGGGTGGTATTTCTCTTGTGAATTGTACTTGTACGTCTATTGACAGGAACCGAATTATTCTTTAGGGATCTCTCTGCCTTGATCGGTAATAGTGTGTGTCACGTGATTTGTATTCTTGTCTGACTTGAAATAATCAGGCCTCTAGTTTATTAGGCCGGATACTGGCACTGCTACACAGGAGCATTGCTTGCCTAGTTTTTCTTGACGACTCACCATTTCATGTTTCTGCTTAGCTGAACAATTGGGAAGTCAGGGCAAGGACAAAAACAAAAACGATGTATGTATATAGTAAGGAAATTTTATAAGAACATTAAGTGCGGTGATGAAAAAGATTTCATGATGTCCTTCTGGCGCTCCGCACTCATTATAAGGCGGCGTGGAAATTAACTCCTTCACCGTCGAAAGTCCCTGTGCCAATGGGTGATAAAGTGATCTTTGGTTAGGTAAGCAGATGCTTCAGATTACTTGTTTGTTAATTTCTATCTCACAAGGACATAGGATCCTAAAGTCTACTACTTTCTCATTTGCCAATTATTGATGTGTAATTCACCCTGAAAATATGTACAGCTGGCCTTCTACTTCCCGAGAGGGTCGGCCGCTGTGGCTAAGGTATAGCCCGGGAAAAAAAAAAAAACCGACCCAAGCGCACTATACTTAGCTACGCTTGCTCCGTTTGCACTTATCGGTCCACCCCTTACAACACATCCGAATCATCGATGAAACGACGCAATCTCTTGATATCTGTGTCGTCCTGGAAGGGCTCAAGCGCCCGGAATTGCCGGGGATCATTATCGTCATTTTGAACGAACATGCTCTTCTCCATTTTAGGCTGTAGCCGCCCAACTCCACGCTTCTTTCCAGAGCACAACAGCAAGCACATTCATTAGCATTGGCATCTCTACCATAACTCAGTCGTGTCCATACTACTCATTTTCTTTGCATTCTTCGGTTATGTCCTTTGACTCTGTTTATTCTCACTAAGAAAATAATTACACAAACAAGACCCAGAAGGGTGTATAATCGCCGGAAAAATGCCTGTTCAAGATACTCAACTCTTCATCTAATAACACGATTCTATCTACGCCCTTTCCGACCGGACCATGCTCCGTTCTTGCTCCCCAAGTTTTATCTCTTCTCATCACTTGAACTCTACTATTGTTCTCATATTGTAAGTTGACTTGAATTTTCAGTCGCTTTCGTCCGAAGTGATTTTTAATGGTAATTTCATTATAATTTTTTTTTTTTGGTAATTTTTTTTAATTTCAAATAAAATTTCTTTTTCGTTCAGCTCATCGGCAAATTTGTAAAAAAAAAATCATATAAATTGAATTGAAAAAGACCGTGGAGAACCTGATCGATCGTTCTTGTGTTTGTTGGGAACTCTTTCGGTGGAATTTGGGATTAGATGTTTTTAGAAATGGATTCTTTGTAGTTTCTCAAGTCAAAAGCTTCATTTCGAGGTTACATACTTAATTTACCCATCTTCGCCGATCTCCAATAACAAATAATGTCTGTCAAGGATTGTTCTAAGGCTCTAGAGTACTTGAAGTCGTACGAGGAGAGGGATGGGTTGTCTGCGGAACAGCTCATGGACTCCAAGACAAGAGGTGGTCTGACTTACAATGACTTCTTGATTCTGCCTGGTAAGATTGACTTTCCTTCGTCGAAAGTCAGTCTGCAGACCAAGATCACCAAGAAGATCACCTTGAACACTCCTTTTGTGTCCTCTCCAATGGACACTGTTACGGAGTCCGAGATGGCCATCAAGATGGCGCTACTGGGTGGTATTGGTATCATTCACCACAACTGCTCTGGTGAGCAGCAGGCTGCCATGGTCAAGAAGGTGAAGAAGTATGAAAACGGCTTCATCAACTCTCCAGTGGTTGTCAGCCCCACTACCAAGGTCAGTGAGGTCAAGGCCATGCGTGAGAGACTAGGATTCTGCGGTTTCCCAGTTACTGGTATGTTATAACATGGAAAATGAGGAAAAGAATTAAAAAAAATTCCCTGTCGTTACGTTTGTTTCCCAGAAGAGGTTCCTTATTGTGATTGAGACTTTATGTGATGATCGACTAAATTTTAATAACTTTCGTTCTACTGAGTGCCGATCAAACGATCTTGTAGAAAACCATTTTTTTATCTGATATTGTTCAATTTCTCTTCACATGCGTTTTAGGAACCCTCGGGAATTTTAATCGTGGCGCTCTTTTTGTTTCCATTTTACTAACTTTAAACGCTCAGAAAACGGCTCACTACCAAGCAAATTGGTTGGTATTGTCACCTCCCGTGATATCCAATTTATCGAGGATGACACCCTTTCCGTTCAAGACGTTATGACCAAGGACCTAGTCACCGCTAAGGTTGGTGTCACTTTGTCTCAGGGTAACGACATCTTGAAGAAGACCAAGAAGGGTAAGTTGCCAATTGTTGATGAGAGCGGAAACATGGTTTCGATGCTTTCCAGAACTGACTTGATGAAGAACCAATCTTACCCATTGGCTTCCAAGTCCGACTCCACCAAGCAGCTTCTGTGTGGTGCCGCTATCGGTACCATCGAGGCTGACAAAGAAAGACTAGCTCTGTTGGTCGAAGCTGGTTTGGATGTTGTTGTCTTGGACTCTTCTCAAGGTAACTCCGTCTTCCAGCTAAACATGATCAAGTGGATCAAGGAGACTTTCCCAGGCCTAGAAGTTATCGCCGGTAACGTTGTTACCAGAGAGCAAGCCGCTTCTTTGATCGCCGCTGGTTGTGACGGTTTGAGAATCGGTATGGGTTCTGGTTCCATCTGCATTACTCAAGAAGTTATGGCTTGTGGTAGACCTCAAGGTACCGCAGTTTACAACGTTACCAAGTTTGCCAACCAGTTCGGTGTGCCATGCATGGCTGATGGTGGTATTGGTAACATTGGCCACATTGCCAAGGCTTTGGCATTGGGTGCCTCATGTATTATGATGGGTGGTATGCTTGCTGGTACTACCGAGTCTCCAGGTGAGTACTTCTTCCAAGACGGTAAGCGTTTGAAGACATACCGTGGTATGGGTTCTATTGATGCTATGCAAAAAACCGACAAGAAGGGTAACGCTGCTACTTCTCGTTACTTCTCTGAATCTGACAAGGTTTTGGTGGCTCAAGGTGTGTCCGGTGCTGTTGTCGACAAGGGTTCTATTACTAAATTCATCCCATACTTGTACAACGGTTTGCAACACTCTTGCCAGGACATCGGTGTCCAATCCTTGGCTAGTCTAAGAGAAGAGGTTGACAACGGCGTTGTTAGATTTGAGTTCAGAACTGCCTCCGCTCAACTCGAAGGTGGTGTACACAACTTGCACTCTTACGAGAAGCGTTTGCACAACTAAGCTCATTAGCCTATGAGTAGCACTTGGCTGCTTATGGTAAGAAGTTGATACTTGCCATTCGAAGCAATCATTAGCTCTGGTAACCTGTTGAAAGCTTACATTGTTACCAACATTCACATAAATTCGTCTATTGAATATTTAGGTCCTTAAAAAAAAAAGATGTACATTAACGACGGTTCTTCTCTTTCACCATTCTTTTGTAGTAGTCGCTTCGCTGCTTTTCAACCTCTGTCAGCTTAGGTGGGAGTCTCTCATTAACAAGGTCTTCACGGCGAGCCTTCTCGAACGTTGATAAAGCCTCTTTCAATCCTTCGGGGCCATGCGCAAGCGCACCTCGTGGCAAAGTTCCAGCATTTATGGTCTTTAGGTACTCTACCTTTTCGCTTTCTTCCCTCAAAATAGAATACATTCTGGAGACTTTGGCGATTGCCAAAATCTTGCTTCTCAGAGCTCGTCTCTTAGCCTCGTCATTCAAGATTGATGAGGAAGTAGTGATCTCCGCGGTTTGCTGGTAAGCTACATTGGCCTTTCCAAGGTCTTCTTGTATCATGGGAGTATCCTCTTCCAACTCTTCTTCGGTACAGACGTTGAGTATGGAAACCAGCATCTCAGTTACTTTTTCGCCAACGAAGGGTAAAGACCAGGTGAAAACATCCATGAAATTAGGAAGCCAGTAGGGATGTGGGGACATATTAAACTGCCTTATATTCATGACATTATTGGAGTACTTGAGTACTGCAGCTTTGTTTTTGTAGGTATCGAGGTAGTTAGGGGCACTGAAGAGAGTGAGCAAACTTGGGAACCCCAGAGCCTCTGTATTTTTGTACATCCGGTAGCCAGCGTCTTGTGCTTCATGTGCCCTTATGATAGAAAGCAGCCCTGTCCTTTGTAGAAAGTCACACGCGGCACTATAAGTAAATGCAAAGGAGCAGCCTCTAACGGAGTTTGGAACAAACTTCCCCGCGGAAGGATCATTGGCATCCTCGTCATATCTTTCGATAGGGTCTGCCCACATCAAATCGCACATGAGACCCCTAGATGGTATTTCTCTGAACCGGTCAACTCTGTTGAGGTCCTCCAATGACTTCAATTCTGGGGAAATGCCACCGTGAACGCAGAAGTACTGTCCATTCATGACTGCTGCGAGCGGCAAAGCGTTGAAAGACTGGCAACAGGATTCGTAGACTTTAAGATTATATTTGTGCAGACATTCGCTCTTAAACGTAAAATAGGAAGTCAAGTGCTTGCATTCGTGGTTTCCTCGCAAGAGCCAAAAATGTTCTTTGAAGTTCAATTTCAAGCTGTAGAGATATAGGAGGCACTCTACCGAAAAACTTCCACGATCCACATAGTCTCCCAGAAAGAGGTAAGGAGTGTTTTCAGGATTGCCACCAACTTCGAATAGTTTCAGCAGGTCATAAAATTGCCCATGTATGTCTCCACAAACCGTTACGGGGGCCGGTACCTGCAGTAAATTGGGCTCACGAGAAAGGCATTGGGTGGCCATTTTCAAGATTCTCAGTACCTGGTCCTCACTTAAACGGCCCTCTCTGCGAAAGTGCTCCCTCAGGAATTCGTGGTTAGGAAGCCCGTTTGCTGAAAACAGCTCTTCATCACTCGGGGTACCCAGAGCTACAGGACGCACTGAGCTACATACTCTCTCCTTGGTTGAAACCTTGATGCCATTTTCGAGTGTGTATGTTGTCAAGTCTGCTCCTTTGCCCCTGCCAGATCCATCGGGCTCTCCAGGTTTACTTTTGATTATCTTTAGCGCCGCATTAATCTTCTTGGTGTTCTCCTGAGCCTTGCTTATATCCTGAGGCATCTTTGACATTTTGTATAGCCCAGAATCTAAGAATTGCTAGACCCTATCTTCTTTGCCTACCGAGATTTATCTGTTTGACTTGACCAGAAGTAACCGTGAAGGCTTCAACTATCATTTACAGTACATAATCGTTTCGTGCCCGATGCCTGAAATTTTTCAGAGAAGAGCTCATCGCTTAAAACTCATCGAATGGACCTCGAAACTTCTTCTTGAATACAGGTCTGTTAGACGTTTAGCTAGTGACTGGGACAAGAATTACGAAATATGTCTACCACTCAGTTTGATGAGAGTGCTTACGTAGAAGCTTTGGGAGGGCAAGCGAACCTAGCTTTCAAAAACGAGAAACAAGAAGGTAGATTTGAGCTGGGCGTTTCTATGATGGTATATAAATGGGATGCTCTGGATATTGCAGTGGAAAATGGTTGGGGCGGACCTAATTCTGCGGAAAAACGAGACTGGGTAACTGCTATTATTGTTGATTTGTTCAAGACTGAGAGGATAGTCGATGTTACTTTGATCGAAGAGACTTTATTGTACGCCATGGCAGATGAATTTGACACCAATGTAGAGGATGACTCTGCCTTGCCAATTGCTGCCGGGGTAATAGAGATCTATAAGCAATGCGATGCGCAAGATTACACAACGGTTGAGAAACTGTACTCCGATTGGAACGAGAAGCAAAAGACAAAAGCAGCTAAACGCATAGTTCAAGTAGCGCAGGACCCTATGAATCCAGACGTTTCAGACAGTGAAGACGAGGACGACGAAGAGGAGGAAATAACCAATGACGATGAGCGCATGGACGTGGATGAGGTGATTCCAGAAGGACCACTTGTGGATGAGGACGGATTCGAAGTTGTGCAGAAGAAGGGCCGCAGGAAGCACCATTGATTGTTTAGTTGACAGCGGAGGAGCATTAAGGTTTATCTAGAAACGTAGCTTTAAAGCCAGGTGACAAAAGTAAATATGTGTTTGGAAGGATTTGGCAGAAGAGGACGATTCAGTACTTCAAACCGCCATTGTGAGCTCTCGCAGTCGATACAAGTCCGTTGCCGGCCAAGGAATTACGCGGTGTCCATGAGCGTGCCGTGCCTGGAGTGAGTGTCCCAGGTGTTACTAATATTCCATCTGGCGAGTTGAGACTTGGATTGGAGCCCAGACGTAATTTTCGCAAGAAATTCGACGTCATCTCCATCAAGCTTGAGTTTTCTCTCTCGTCAACCTTGGTTTTGAACAGCCTTATATGCGTGCCAACCCATATGTTACATTTCAATAGTCCCGGATCAAATGAATACACCTTTCCTCTCGAGATCGCATCGCTGCTGGATTCGGAGTCAAACTCTTCGTCGATCTTACCTTCTTGATGAGATTTCTGAAATCCGGTCCACGAGAACCGGAAGAGGGACGAACGCTCACTCCCCTGACTTCCAGCTTGATATTTATTGTTCAGCCAGTTGGAGAACCCAGATCCCACGCTTGGACTATTTGGGGCACTGTTGGAAGCAGGCTCAGGGTCTTGGTGTAGAAATAAGGTGTTGATGGAACTACTATTGCTATTGGTCCTTGAAAGTGCAGATCCTTGAGAGTTCCACCTTTCAAGCTTTGGGGTGGCAGGCTGCGACAGGTTTTGGTAATTTGATTGAAATGTATCCTGAGAAGAAGCCTCTTGTGCGAATGCACTAATGAATGGAACACTATTGTGATCGAATATATCGGCCCATAATACGGAGCGGTACCAGCGAGATGCCAATTCATTGGAATGCCATTTTACCAGTAAAGGCCCGGTTTCATTAGGGTTCTCTAACAATAGTTCCTTTTTCAACACCGGCTCAAAACTTACTAGCGTTTTGAGAAATGAAGCGTAGTTTGAAGTACTGATCTTAGATAGCTCCGGGAACTTCTTGTTGACAACTTCAATGATACTGATCAGCGTGGAAAGAGCGTGCGTCCCAAGCCAGCTTTGATTCAGCGGCGTATCCATTTTTGCTTTTAACTTTTTCTTGAAGGCGAGACCAGTTGGTCGTGTGGGCCTCAAGGCCATCAGTATAGCTGATGAATCTAAGATGGCATCAAAGTCCTTATCCGAGTGTTCGTAAAGTTCTACCGTCTTGTTTGGAGACCTGATCGCGATCCTTTCAGCGGCAGCCTCAACATCTTCAGGTTTTTCACTATTTGGCACAAAGATCATTAGAGATTGAAGCTGCGCCTTCTCCATCAAGCTATAATCACTATCAGACAAAGAGGTAAGGTTTTGATTAGGTCTCTGTAAGCGAATATCGTACGCTACCGTGTCGTCAAAATAGTCATTGATGTTCAAACCTGAGTTCAACGTGGGCTGGGAATTCTCGTCCTCAGAATTGTTTTCAATTTCCGTCGAAATTTGTCCTAGAATCTCATCCAACCGTTCAACGACCTTAGCATGTCTCGAAACAACGAACAGAAGGTGCTTGGAGTCTTCATAGCCACTGATGATACAATTATTGAATGCCTGGAGAAATAAGGCGAGCAAATCAAGCTTAAAACCAGGTGATAGCGCGTATGGTTTTTTATTCTCGTTATTCTCGTCGAGGTCAGAAGCGTTTTTAGAAGACGGAGGCGAATTATTACCCAAGCTTTCGCCAGCAAAAGTGGTAAGGTAATGTTTGTTTGTCATTTTGGAAAGAAGCTGTAGTAGCACAACGCATGCATTATAGCTTAATGTTGAAATTCTATTACTTCTGTCAGAGGAAAGCTGGACAAGGTCACCGGATGTCAGTTCTTGTGACATGGGGAGAAGGTTGTATATCAATTCCACTAGAGTTCCATCCACAATTAGATTTTCATGCACTTGAGTTAGCGCCAAGTTTGAAAGTTGAATGACAGCAAAATCCCTGTAGGTTAGACGAGTAATATCGCCAGTAGAAATCTTGTAGAAATTGGGCAATTTGTTCGTATAATAGTTGACATTGAAGCAGTACAACATTTTTGACATGACCAATTTCTTGGAGGACAAATACGTGGCAAACGCAGATATTACTGGAATAAGGTTCGTACGCCAAGTTGTGATGTTTGAGTAGTACTTGATGTAGTATATGCAAATGAGTAGCAACTTATTTGCGTATTTGTCTGCCACATAATTTTCAAATGCCCTATTACATTTTATTAGCTCCCAAAGTAATATCACAATCTGTAAAATCAGGCCCGGTAAGCGAGGTAGGGAGCTGTTCTGGGAGCCATTCTTTATAGAGCCGCTCCTAGAATGCCCGTTAACTTTTCCATGACTCCCGGTTTGCTTCGTTGTCGCGCTAGTCGAGCTGTTGAGTAGGGAGAAAGGATTTGCCTCACTTTCAATAGCTTGATCCATGGGCCTCTTTAGGAGCGTTACCAAATTCACTAGTACAAATTTGAGATCAAACTCTCTATTCAGAGATCCGAGGTAAGACTTCACGAGGTTGTTGATAGTGTAGCTCGTCGAGTACAAATTGAGCCCATACAGGAATTCGTAAATTTTACTTTGATTAGGTCCTTCAACTGGACAAAGCAGGGAAATGTTCAGCAACTGAACCGAGGCCGCAACTAGGGCCTTCCGCAAAGCCCGTGGATTAGAATTTCGTGAGACGTTTTGATAAGAATTTGGAGGATAGGTGAGCCCGTTATCATCGCTGTTATTGCGGCAAGAGCGGCAAACCAAGTTGAGAATAGATGAGGAAAGGCAGATAATATGAAATTCGGGTAAGGAAGTGGTCATGACGACAAGGAACTTGGATATACGGTCCGCGTACAGCTCTTTAGAGGATAGTGTAATGAGCAACCGTAAGACCTCAAGTCTGTTGGAATCCAGTTTAGGATTCGGTGGTGTATAAGTGGTTTCGTTAGTGTTTATGCCATTTTCCCATAATAGAAATGCTATTTTGCCCACTTCTTGAGGGTGGGGACTTGATAGAGGCAAAGTAAAACCTTGCATAAATAGTAGCTTGACGCATGCCTGTAGAAGAGTAACTCCAAGTGGGACTAGGTCCTGTGACTCGACGGAGATATGGTTGACATTAAGCTTCGGCACTGATACAGGAGCAGGAAGCTCGTCGCATTTTAAAACTTGCGAGCTATCTTGGTTCCAGAAAAGCGAGTCTTCGAGTTGCTGGGTGGGATCCATCTCGAAGAACACAGGCAATATCTTGGTCAATATGCGGACACAGGTGAGTAGCTGCGATTTGCGCGAACGGAATTCGGACACCTGATTGCATTGTTGCAGCAGACAGGTGAGAATGTGAATCTTTAACGCGAGGAAGCACACAAGAGTTGTGAAGTTGTTTTTGTTGGACTGGAAAATGAAACGCAGCTCTTGCGAGGATACAACGGAAAACACGTCGCGCGCATCCGCATTGGAAGCGCTAAACTCGCGAAATACTGACGAGAACAGCTCTTGTTCGTCCCCGCCTGCGGCTGTCCAGGATAAAGGATCATTGTAGCATTTGATTATGTCTCGCGGCAGGGCAGTGGGAGAGTACAGAGGTATCAAATCCGGACCCGTGAGTTGGAACGTATGTTCTCGATATTGCGAAAGCTTGGAATCCGATTGACCCATGCTCAGAATTCACAACTAGAATATAATTTTAGAAGCAGGGGTTGGGGGGAGAGGTCGATAACGGAAGAAGAGTGAAAACGGCAGAACACTAGATGGGGACTGGCTTGATGAAGTTTGCGCGGATTCACCTGCGCTGCTGGTGCTTACCGCGGAAATAGCCTTGAATCTGGCCGTGTCTGGCCACGAGCGCAGATAGAAGAAGGGCAAAAGTCGAGGTTTCTATGATAACTGTGTACGGAGCCTGAAAGAAAGATCCGACTCGCATTTTTTGAAATTTTTTTTTTTCTTGGTATTACCGTTTTTTTTTAAGTTGGTGTATAACGTAATTTGGGTCACGTGATAACGCTTACCTACGGCCACACGCAAAAAATGTGTGGGTGTCGAGTTTTGGGGCGTTTGGTTCCGGTTAAATAAGAAAGTTTGATGCTAGATAAAAATGAAAAGGTTAGAAGAGGTTGGGGGGAGGGGTATGAAACTGAAGTCGAAAGGGTAGTTAATGCCGTGGCGCGGAGCGCGCTAGTATACAGGGGAGAAAGGCCAGCACATTTTTGTTGCGCAAGTTAAAGCCCAAGAAAAATCACCAGTCCTCAACCTGCTCGAAAGCACGTTTGTTGCGCATGATGTCGTTGTCGATGTTCTCGAGCCTTTCGTCCAGCTGGCTCTCCCACATCTCAAGTGAGCTCGAGCTCGACACTGTACGGGCATTGACGAGCATAGGCGCCTGTTTGGAGTCGGGCAGAGGCACGCGCTTGTAGTCTGGGATCGTAAGTTGTGAGTTGTCTTGCACACACAGATTCCTCGTAGATTGTGACGTTTCTTGTCCACTGCTAACTTGGTACCCACGGTCCACAGACTGACGAATACGCATACCTATAGTCGAGAGCGCGCTTTGACAGTCATATTGTTCTAGTTGTCTTTGGATGCCTTGACCCAGATGTCTCTTTTGTGGTGATTCTGGCATGATGATGAGCTTTGTTATTCTTTTTTTGTTAATTTCCGAGTGGGTTTTTGTGTGTGTTGTAGTATGTGTGTCTGGAGATCTGTATTAGATAGTCGCCTTGGACGCCACCGGGTTTGTTTTTTTTCTCTGATCTTCCCTGGGATACCAAGACCATCTTGTCCTTTTATATGCGCCAGGTGACCATGGAGCACGGGGAAAAAAAAGGGGGCGGCTGAGACTCTAGCGTTAGTGCTATCCGGGTAACACTGGTCCGATGATACCATTTTTCTAAGCACCCGTGCACCCGCGGCTTGAAATGTAAACAGAGGTGTGTGGGTGTGTAAACAAATCAGCACCCATGCACCAGTCGAGAAGGGGATTTCGAATTCGTGTTCCGTGATCTGTGCTTTGGTCCGGAAATCGAGTGTATTATGTAATCTGTAAATTTATGTCGCTATGTACGTGTGGGTGTGGGTGTGTCTATAAGATAAGCGTCACGTGGTATCACTTTCAACAATAATGACAACAGTACTGAAAATAACACTTACTATATTGCTCGGACATACAACCTTGCTACGCTGTGATAACTACGGATCAAAGTTGCAAATCGTTCCCTTGACCGACTACAAGCTTGCTTCGACTCTCACAGCAAAACCTCTAGTAATTAAGTAGATTGACACCTCTAGGGTCATTCACAAAATTCATCCCCCTCTTTATCAACTAATAACACATATTGTCATTTTTGTTTGGGTGTTTTTTTTTCCTCTATACACTAACGACAGCGAAACTTCCTCTATACACTAAAGAAAGCGATCTTTCGAAAAGTTGCACGGCATCAAGCGCAGTAGATCTACAAGCGTCATCAAAGGAGTATATGTATATATATAGGGCGACAGAAGAGGAGTCGTAGTGTTTTTATCCATCTGGCCAGCATTTTTCATTCACACATCTCACATTATAATGGCATCCGTCAACTTTAATCTATCCTCCAAAGAAACCGTCGAACTCGAACAGGAGTACTCCGCTCATAATTACCATCCTCTGCCCGTTGTTTTCCACAAGGCTCTAGGTGCACACGTATGGGACCCTGAAGGAAAGGAATATTTGGACTTTTTGTCCGCATACTCTGCGGTCAACCAAGGCCACTGCCACCCGGAAATTATCGCTGCGCTAGTGGACCAGGCATCCAAGCTAACACTCTCGTCGCGTGCTTTCTCCAATGACGTGTTCTCGGCCTTTGCCAAGTATGTCACCGAATACTTTAACTACGAAATGGTGTTGCCCATGAACACAGGCGCAGAAGCGGTCGAGACCGCTCTCAAGCTCGCCAGACGCTGGGGCTACATGAAGAAGGGAATCCCCGACAACCAGGCCATTATTTTGGGCGCTCGTAGCAACTTCCACGGCCGTACTTTTGGAGCCATCTCCCTTTCCACTGACGACGACTCCCGTAACAAATTCGGTCCGTTCTTGGAGAACACCACCGCCAAGATTCCTGGCACCACCGACCAGTACGTGCGCTACGGAGTTGTTGAGGACGTTGAATTGGCCTTCAAAAATGCCGGCGACCGCATTGCGGCCCTCATTCTAGAGCCTATCCAGGGTGAAGCTGGTATCGTGGTCCCCAAGGCCGAGTACCTCACTGAAGTTCAAAAGCTCTGTCGCAAATACAACGTACTTTTAATCTGTGATGAAATTCAGACCGGTATTGCCAGAACTGGTAAAATGTTGTGCTACGAGCACTCCCCCGATGTCAAGCCCGACATCGTGCTTCTGGGGAAAGCCATTTCTGGCGGAGTCTTGCCAGTTTCTTGCGTGCTTTCTTCCAAAGATATCATGCTATGCTTCGAGCCTGGTTCTCATGGTTCCACCTATGGTGGGAACCCACTGTCTTCGAGAGTAGCGATCGCTGCACTTGAGGTTGTTCGCAAGGAAAACCTGGTTCAAAGAGCACAGGAGCTGGGCGACTTTTTACAACAAGAATTGCTAAAACTCAAAGAATCTTCTGGTGGTATGATATCAGAGGTACGTGGTAAGGGTCTACTGACAGCGATTGTCATCGATCCAGCTTCTGCCAAAGGCAGAACTGCTTGGGATCTATGTCTACTCATGAAGGACCAAGGTGTGTTGGCAAAGCCCACGCACGAACACATCATAAGATTGGCTCCACCTCTCGTTATCTCCAAAGAGGATCTAATAAAGGGCGTTGATGCTATAAAGAGGTCTCTGGAGCTGCTTCCTACTGCAAACAAGTCTAATCATTAAATATTCATGACCTTTTCAGCGGCTGTATATATATACTTTCGTCACTGGCAAGCACCTCGTCCTCGAACGATACGATAACCTACCCACCATCCTAATAGTATATTTATATTTATATTTATATTTGCACAGTTTTCATCTTTGAACTTCAATAGCTGTAAATTTCATCTATCTCGTCCTCGTCATGTATTCTTCGTATATCGTAAATAAAAAAACTCGTTTATATAAGAAAGGTTGATCCGGGGGGAGTCGATCAGGCCTTGGCAACGTGTTCAATCAAGTCGACAACTCTGGTAGAGTAACCGTACTCGTTGTCGTACCAAGCAACTAGCTTGACGAACTTTGGAGACAATTGGATACCAGCAGAAGCGTCGAAGATGGAAGAGTGGGTGTCACTCAAGAAGTCAGAGGAAACAACAGAGTCCTCGGTGTAACCCAACACTCCCTTCATTGGGCCCTGGGAAGCCTTCTTGACGGCAGCCTTGATCTCATCGTAGGTGGTCTCCTTGGCCAACTTGACAGTCAAGTCAACAACGGAAACATCGACAGTTGGAACTCTGAAAGCCATACCGGTCAACTTACCTTGCAGAGCTGGCAAGACCTTACCGACAGCCTTGGCGGCACCGGTGGAGGATGGGATGATGTTACCGGAAGCGGTTCTACCACCTCTCCAGTCCTTGTGGGATGGACCGTCAACGGTCTTCTGGGTGGCAGTCAAAGAGTGGACAGTGGTCATCAAACCCTCCTCAATACCGAAGTTGTCGTTGATAACCTTGGCCAATGGGGCCAAACAGTTGGTGGTACAGGAAGCGTTGGAGACGATGTTCTGGCCCTTGTAGTTGTCGTCGTTCACACCGACCACGAACATAGGAGCAGTGGAGGATGGAGCGGTGATGACAACCTTCTTGGCACCAGCGTCAATGTGCTTTTGAGCAGTGTCCAACTCCTTGAAGACACCAGTGGAGTCCACAGCGATGTCGACACCGAGCTTACCCCATGGCAATTGAGCTGGGTCCTTCTCCTGGAAAACGGCAATCTTCTTACCGTCGATGATCAAGTTGTTACCCTCGTGGGTGACCTCGCCCTTGTATCTGCCGTGGGTGGAGTCGTACTTGAACATGTAAGCAGCGTAGTCAGTGCCAATAAATGGGTCGTTGATGGCCACAACCTCAATGGAAGGTCTGGCAAGCGCGATTCTCAAAACCAATCTTCCGATTCTACCGAATCCGTTAATGGCAATCTTGGTCATTTTTGTGAGTGGTTGGAGTTTTACTTTTGGTAGTGGCTGTTCTATTGGATGTGTATCCTGAAGCTGGTGAACGAGAAATAGTAGAAATCCTGATCTTCAACCGACCAGAGCCTCTCTATATATACTCATTTTCCTGCATCACTAACATGGTTTCTGGATTCCCTAATAACGCAACGGCCCGGACCTTTCAGGCCCGGACCTTCCAGGCCTGCGCCGTCACCCACTACCTTTGCGTGTCACATTTTTTTAGCTCGGGTCCATCGTCTGGTGACTTGAACTTCGGAAAGCACGGAACTTGACCACATGTTGAAATCTGGAGTAAACGATGTTGCCCGAAGAAACCCCCAGAGGAAGGCATAACATGAATGCAAGAAAACGCCTTCTCTAAAAGTCCCGCACAAAGTTTAACGTGGTGTTGTTCAACATGGTGGTATTCAGTGAGAGCTGCCGCTGCTGCTGCTGCTGCTGCTGTTGTTGCTACCTGTTCCGTTTAATTAGTAAAACACTCATTGGTTAATTCATAGCTTACGACATACGTGGGATTACGCAGTTCCAAAAGCTAGCAGAATCATCTGATGATTCACCCCACCCATCCTTACACCTTCTTCTTTCAGCAGGTTTGAGCCTTCACCGCTTGTGGAAAGAAACAAGGGAAGGATGTGGAACCGAACCGCGTGTTCTAAAGCCATCAAGTGACTTCTTTTTTCCAATAGTATTAGCTACCACGGCCAGCAACTGGTGTGGAAGGCGCGGATGCGGAAAACAACGTGTGTCTGCGAAGTAAAGCTCACGATTTCGCGATGCCAGCACATGCTCCGGAGTTCGGTGATTAGAAGCGAATGTGGCTCGATCAAACACTGGATACGAATGGCGGAGAGGACTGTTTAGTACAGAGTGATCTTATCGGTGGAAGGACGCAGGGCGTACGCAAGGCGTTTGGCAGTGGGATGGTGGTGGATGGTAAGGGATGCAGGGTTTTGATTGGAGTGGGGAAGAAGGCCGACGAAGCTCCGAGGTGTGTAGGAGCGGCGTGATGGTATTTTGTAGAGCCTCGGCTTGTATGGGGAAGAAGGCGGTGCATTTGTTTGGAGACAGACAGCCAGGGAGCAGGGGTATGCTGTGTGAGAGCGTGTTGTATAGGAAAGGTTTTGTTCGGATGTTTGGAGCTTTTCTGTATACGTATTGTAGCGGGGACAGGATAGCAGCGATTTCGTGTACTGTCAAGAGAGTCATAGCGAGAGGAATATGTCACTTTGGTACGAAGTGATATAATGTAAATGATATACGACAGCCTTAATCACTATAACTATTTTATGACACCGGAGGTATGAAATGACCGACGGCATTGGAGCCCCTAGCACCAGTTGTTTCAGATATCAGGGCTCAAACAGACTGTTGAACGATGGTCGAATGTCGTGTTTATAGAGGCGATTCTGAATATGGGTCTTGCATACTTCATCGGTTCAGTATGTAGATGATGACTACAATATCTGTATGTGAGTCTTTTTCCAAGAGTAAAAACGTATCCCTCGATCAAATCACCGGTATTTATGCAGATTCCAGGTTGAGGACTTGGTCCTGGGCTTAAGATAACAACTCCCCGGTGGCATTATTCTTGAATATCACCAGAAATACTCCCACAGTCTCATCTCCCGGCTTCACTGGGGTATATCAACCAATTCCACATCACTTGATACCAATGTGTCACCATGAAACTTGTACTATCTCAAATCAACACACTCCACATCTGGCACCGCACGTTTCATCACCCGCTAGCGAGCACTACTCTACTTTTTCCCATGTTTTGAAAATTACGACTCGAAATACGATATCCTACTTCGAAAGTCACCTCATCCATCCTATCTCGACCTTGAGTTGCCACTTCTCTCACCCTCGTATCACCCCCATTTTCCAGTCCCTACGATATTCTTCACTATCTTTGGCTCGGAGTGATATTGACTACTGAATAGCCGCCGATGTTCATATTATGCACACTTTATACGAAATCAGACTGTTTTGATGTTTATTACATCTTGGAACTCATTCGAACTACACAATACCCTCAACAACTCATTAAAACAAACATATTGTCAGATCTAGACCGTCTATCCATGTGTGATAGTACAAATTGCATAATGTCAG